>JAVJIF010032823.1:0-89762 GCA_038442645.1 Agave tequilana
CCTCAAGACGTCTCAACCTCAAGACGCGAGGGTCCAAACCCGCGTCTCAACCTCAAGACGCGAGGGTCCAAACCCGCGTCTCAACCTCAAGGCGCTAGGGTCCAGACCCGCGTCTCGGTTACAACCACCCTGATCATGGCGCCATTCACCGCCCATGTAGCGGGGAAGTTGGCTCTCATCGTGGAGTATTTTTAGGGGACACGTTCACCCCCTACAGCATATATAAATAGCCCAGTTGCTATGGAGGGGAAGAGAAGATCAGAAGAAATCGAAGGGCATCAATAGACATAAAGAGACGAGAGATATCAACAGGCGCGACACATACAGAGAGAGAGAGAGCTCGACTCTTCAAGCTAACTTGCTGCGTACAAGTTGCTCTTCGCCTACCTTCTCTTTTAGAGTTTTGGTAGACGGGGCTGAGTTACTCCTTCTACCTGCCAAGGAGAAGATCCCTTGACGGTCCAGACGGTCATCTGGTCAACGGAGAACAAGATTCACTCTCCACCGCCACACGAAGAACCCAGCACTAAACAAAGGGGGGATTCAAGCTTCAACATCCTCCCTCCCTTGTAACCGAAAGATTAGTCTGTTGTAATTTTTCATCTGATTCAAGGAAATTTTACACCTCCTTCTTTTCCGTGTCCAACAAGAGATGGCGACTCCGCTGGGGAATACGTTTGTCACTGACGAACAAGCCGTGGCGCAGGATGATCTCCTCCGTAGGGGAAAAATGGTCGAGACACTTGTTGTGGAGTTCGACCAGGCGAAATTCGAAGAGTTCTCTCTTCTGGCTCTAAGAGTCTAAAGACCCGCGTCTGTCGCAGGGTCTCGGCGGGGAATAACTCCGAAGCTCGATCTGAGGCTCTCTTGGGCGCCACTGCTACGGTCCCTTGTGCACAGAAGACCCGCGTCAACGCCTCTCAGAAGGCCAGCGTGGTCTCACGCGCGACTGCTGCTGCGACCAACTGCGTCGCACAAAAGACCCGCGTCAGTGTCCCTCAGAGGACCCGCGTGGTTAAAACCCCTGATGTTCAGCATCAGGATGTTGTCGGTTCTCTCCTCCTCCGCGACGCAACCGAAATGCTGAGCGTCGACAGAGGAGACGCGCGCGTCAGCTTCAAGCTGGAACCATTTGTTGTCCGACTGAGGCTAAACGCGACATGCAATCTGGCGCTTTGCCCGCGGCACGTCCAGTACGTGAAATCCGCGTTTGGCGGCCCAAGTGCGTAACTCCTCAAGTTGAGTCCTCTGAAGACCAGCTTACCAAACGCCAAAGCGAAGCTTCTGCGTCTCGTCAAACGCAAGAAACACGCGCTCACAGGCATGGGGCCCAGCAGCCCACTCTCTCTCACCCGTCTCTGCCCGGACGCACCAGGCATCAACGCAAGACTCGCGTCTCATCTCAACAGAGACGCCAGGCGCGCATCAGACAGCCGCGACGCGAGAGCTGCGTCCCTGAAGTCTGCGTCCATTCTGCACAGCACATGGATGCCTCCCGTCTTCGACGTTGTGAGGCTAGTCTCTTTGATCCCTCTTCCATGGATTTGAGGGATTATTTAACAAAGAAAAGAAGTGCCCACAGGTCACTTCATCTTGCTGCTGCCAACGGCTCATCTCCATGCTCTCGGAGTACCGTTCGCGGGTCGAGTGTGCACCAGCAGTCTTTAGTTAGACAGCTGACCTCGATCCCCCGTCAGCCAAAAGAAGGCGCTCCCATAGAAGGAGAATCTTCTCTGACGTTGAATACCCGGAGCTTACTGCGAACATGACAAGCAGAAGCAAGGGAAAAGGACTTGCAGTCAGCTCAGATGAGTCTGACTCTGAACCGGAAGGGGTGTATCAACACACTCGTACCCGGACTGGGGCCATTCCCCGGTTGACTATAATGCCTTAGCCCATGGCATTAAAGTGAACGATTCCCACTCCGCCGTAGTGGAATCAGGGGCTTCAAACTCCTCCGTTGAGAAGGAGACCTCTGCCTACATGACAGGCACTCCTGATGAGACAGCTAGACGTCTGGAACAGATCCAAAAGAGACAAATGGAGATGATTGTGTCTCAACAGGAATCTATCGATGCTATCAAGCTGGCGCTTGCACAGCTGCTCGAAGACAGGAGGAGATCTCCTCCTAGGAGGTCGAGGGACAGAGAGAGAAAGGGAGGAAGCTCATCTTCTGAGCCTTCTGAAGAGAAGCCTCGATCTACTTCTGGCTCGTCCAAACCCTCGTCAAAGGGCGACCGAGACCCAGGGAAGGCTCATGCTAAAAGGATGAGTCAATTGGAGGAACGCCTCAATGCCCTTGCCAGTCGCAAAGACCTCCAAGAAGCTGGAGTGGTCCGGCCCTATCCAGCTGAGTGGGATTTAGTCCCGTACCCTCCTAAGTTCAAGGCTCCAACCCTCCAAGCCTTTGATGGGAAGGGGTCCTAATCAGCACATCTACTACTTCAAATCCCAAACCGGGAATGTAGTAGATAATGACGCCATCCTGGCGCGACTGTTCATCGGCACCCTGAAAGGGTTGGCCTTTGAGTGGTTCATGAAACTCCCGGAAGGTTCTATCAAGAACTGGGGCGACTTGGAGAAGCTGTTCTTAACACGCTTCTTCGAAGATGACTCCGAGGTCACAATGCCCACCTGTTAGCTACGAGACAGCGAAAGGGAGAGTCCGTCAAATCTTTCGTGGAAAGATTTCGGAACGTGGCACTCCGGTGTCCAAGCGGTATGACCCAGGCCACCCTGGTGGAAACATGCCGCCACAACCTCCAAACCTCACTCCTTGCTCAAATAGGAGTTGCTGAAAGCCGCACCTGGAAACAATTAGTCCAACAAGGTGAACAGGCTGAGGAGATTGTTGCCCGCGTCAGGGCAGAAGAAGGCAAGCCGCGGCCGGAGAGGTCAACTAGGCGAGCGCCAGACACCTCCCTCCAGACAAAGCGGAAGGATAATTGGCGACGGAGACCAAATCTCCCACCAAACCTCAACCAGCCAAGGCGAGTGGCTCTTCAAGCCAACCCCGCGCCAACAAGCAGTATTCCTTCAAGGAGGAACATGTCGATTCGCTCTTCAAGCTACTCAACAAGAGCAACCGACTGAAGCTCCCTGAGGCCAGGCGCCCTCAGGAAGTCGGCAAGACCACAACCCCAACTACTGCTTGTACCACAGGATGTTGGGACACCCTACCAGAAGCTGTTACATCTTCAAGGACATCCTTCAGGCTCTGATTGACGCGGAGGTGTTGAAACTCCGACCAGAACAGAAGGAGGTGACAGCCAACATGACGTCGGTTCTCCAGTTTGGAAAACAACCTCCAGCACCTGCAGGGGTGGTCCCAATCCCAAGAGGAGAACTAAGAGTGGTCAACACAGACCCTCACCAGCAGCAGGAGAAGGGCTTGGTACCCGTCCCTACGCCTCAAGGGGAAATCATGTGGGTCCACCCTGACCTAGTGGACAGCCAGCAGTGGACTACTGTAACCAACAGGAAGTCCAAAGGCAAGGCAAAAGCTTCGTCCTGCCATGTGGTATGTGCTTCCTCCAGAGAAGCAGAGGATGATGTTCCTCACTGACTGATTCAGAAGAGGAAACAATAGTCTTGGCCGCAGAGCCCAACCAACCAATGACGGGGACTCGTTCAGGACAGCCCTACTTGAAGCAGTACGGCGAAGTGGCGGCAAACCCTCCACAACCGGCTGCAGAGCCAACTAGGCCCTCCACGAAGCCACCAGTGGAGAAACAAAAGAGACTCGATTCTCTCGAGCTCTTCAAAAGGGTATAGCGGAAGGATCCACAACGCCTTACCGCTTTGATGTCTTGGCTCAATTGGCCAACATCCCGGCGCGGATCACCCTGTATGAGCTTCTAAGACTATCAAAGTCGACCAGGGAGGCTCTACAAGAAGCTCTGGCAAATGCTGAGGTCTTTATGACCCAGGTGCCAAAGAAGGAAGATGTAGAGAATTGTCTCCACACCTCCCAGAATGCTCCCTGCATTACCTTCACGGCAGATGATATGCAGGTTAAAGGGAAGCATGATCGACCCCTGTACTTCACAGGTTATATCGGATCATCTGAGGTGAACCGCATTCAGGTAGATCCAGGGTCCGCATTGAGCATCATGCCCCGCCGAGTCATGCAACACCTCGGCATCCCTACCCACCGTCTGAGCCCTACACAGACGACCATCTACGGGTTCAATGCCAACGGCACCCGTCCGATGGGGAAGATCAAGCTCAAGTGCCAGATTGGGAGCCTCAAGTCGGAGGTGACGTGCTACGTCATCGATGCCGACACTTCCTACAATCTGCTGCTGGGACGACCATGGATCCACCGCAACTCCATCGTTCCCTCCACTCTTCACCAAGTCATGAAATACATTGACGCGAGTGGGAAGGTGAAAACGTTGGTTGCCGAAAGGTATCCGTTTAAGGGGGTCGAAAATTATTTCACGGACTCCCTCCTATATCAGGATCCGGTGGATGAAACCCCGCAACTGGAGGTGCCAGACTCTGGTAATGAGGCTGACACTGAGCCCGAGCAAGAAGAGTGCCTGTGGAAGTTGGAACCACTTGTAAAGAGCACTAATAAGCTCGATGTTGATAATACCACCGACGATGCAGGCGGTTGGTATATTAATGAGAATTTAGACTTTGAGTATTTTTCTGCGTGTGCATCCGATTCAATACCGTCGGATACTAGTACCGACGTAGACGATGACATCTGGTCGGCAATGGATGCTTTGACATCATTGCATGTACCAGTAAAATCATCTTTCGGGACATACCAGGATAATGGTGATGCGCAGGAATCTATATTCATGGTTCCGACAAGACGAAAACAAAAACCAATCCTTTTTGGGCGAATGACGACTGAACCAACGCCCCGCGAAGAATCGGAAAGTGAGGAGGAATCCCCTCAGCTCAGTCATTATGAACCAAAAGCGCTCAAAATGATGAAGTGCATGGGGTATGATCTAACCAACAGACCCGGGTTGAACTTCGGCAAAGGAAGGAGAACGCTACTTCGATCCTTTGTGCCGAAAGGGAAGGCCCCCGATTATTATCATCGGACGCGCCGGGGGTTGGGCTATGTATCAACTCCGGTCCCATCAGCCTCCGATTCTCAAGAATCGTCGAGCAACGATCACTCTTCAGACACATCATCTTGGGAGTCAGATGTCAGTGTCGGCAACATCTTCAAGGAACTTTCAGTGAACATGGTTTCGACAAGCCACCTGGAGGATGGAAGATGAAGAAATGATCCTCGCAGATACAGATCCTTGGATCAAACATTTGAATGCTCTTTGGGATACTCGCTTTGAACAGCGTGAGCCACCCACAGAAGACAAGGTTGTTCAGATCAACTAGGAAATGAGGCTAACCCTAAGCCCATCTTCATAAGTGACGGCCTATCACCTTTGGAGAAGAAGGATCTAATATCTCTTGTACAAGAGTATATAGACGTCTTCGCCTGGAATTACGAGGACATGCCAGGACTTGATCCTCAAGTGGCCATGCACCGCCTCAACATCAATCCGGACGTAAAACCTGTCAAACAACAGCAGCGACGGTTCCGTCCCGAAATAATGGAGGCGATTCAATCAGAAGTTAGAAAGCTCATCGATTCTGGCTTCATCCGGGGAAGAACAACATCCCGACTGGGTAGCCAACATCGTCCCCGTCCAAGAAGAACGGGAAGATCAGGATCTGCATCGACTTCCGCGATCTAAACGAGGCCTGCCCCAAAGACGAATTCCCATTGCCAATCACAGATGTTATGATTGACAATACTTGTGGATTCGAACGAATGTCCTTCATGGACGGATTCTCAGGATACAATCAAATCAAAATGTATCCTGATGATGAAAAGCATACCTCCTTCAGGACTCTAGGGGTATATTGCTATACTGTCATGCCTTTTGGACTGAAGAATGCGGGGGCAACCTACCAAAGGGCCATGAATGCCATTTTCCATCAGCAAATGCGCAAAACGGTGGAATGTTATGTCGATGACATTGCGGTGAAAAGTCGCATTAAAGGAGATCACATAGCTGATCTGAAGGTGGTCTTCGACATCATGCGGGCTCATCAATTGAAGATGAACCCCACCAAGTCCTTCCTGGGGGTAGCCAGTGGCAAATTCCTAGGATTTGTTGTGACTTCCACAGGAATCCATTTGGATCCGGAGAAAGTCCGCGCTATCCAAGAGATGCAACCCCCGAGAAACCTCAAGGAACTCAGGGGTTTACAGGGTCGATTGGCGTACATCCGCAGGTTCATCTCAAACCTCTCCGGAAGATGCCAGCCCTTCGCTAAGTTGATGAAGAAGGGTGTCTCGTTCATTTGGGACGATGCTTGCCAACAAGCGTTTGAGGAAATCAAACAATACCTCACCCAACCACCAGTCCTTGCAGCCCCGGTGTCCGGAAAGCCTTTCCTGGTGTACGTCCGGGCAATGGACCATTCTTTGGGAGCTCTACTAGCTCAGAATGATGAAGAAGGACGAGAACAGGCAATCTACTATCTGAGTAGAACAATGATCGGAGCCGAACATCGGTACAACCCGATCGAGAAGGAATGTTTGGCACTAGTGTTCGCCATTCAGAAAATGCGACACTATCTGGTAGGCCAGACTATAAATGTCATATCAAAAGTCAACCCCCTGAGGTTACTTATGACAAAGCCTTCTTCACTAAATGGCCGGCTGGCAAAATGGGCCATGTTGCTATCCCAGTATGATATGCACTTTCTGCCGCAGAAAGCCATTAAGGGACAAGCGGTGGCAGACTTCCTAGCTGAACACCCAGATCCGAGGGCAGCCAAAGTCTACGAGGATCTCCCAGACGAAGTGGCCGAAGTCTACCTGACTCAGACATCGTTCGAAAGTCAAGTGTGGCAACTTTTCTTCGACGGTGCATCAAGGACAAGCCCCAAGGGACACGTAGTGGCGGGGGTAGGAGTAGTACTTGTCTCCCCACAAAATTATGTGATCCCCCGAGCTGTCTCGCTAACGGAGCCTTGTTCCAACAATGTGGCGGAGTACAATGCTCTATTGATCGGGATGCAGCTCGCCGATGAGATTGGCGTTAAAAATCTCGAGGCATACGGTGACTCTAAACTCATCGTCAGCCAAATTCGCGGGGAGTACGAAGTCAGACATGAAGACTTAGTACCCTATTACAACGCAACTATCCGCATGGCCGAGGGGTTTGCTAACTTCTACATCGACCATGTACCGCGCAGGCAAAATGCGCACGCCGATGCACTCGCATCCCTTGCAGCCTCCCTAGCTCTTCCAGCTGGAGCAATGGAGAAAATATTCGTCTACAGCCACGACTTGCATTGCCCGAAAAATACTCTCGAGGACTATCAGGAGTCAAAGGGAGATTGTCGAGGCAAAGAAGTGCTGGAATTGTCGGCCGGTCCAGAGCTTAAAGACTGGCGATTCCCCTACATCGACTATGTCTTGTACGGCATCCTGCCTGAGGACGCCAAAGAGGCGGCTGCCATTCGAAGGAAAGCCCCTAAGTTTTACTATAATGCGATTACACGAACATTGTATCGTCGGTCGCATGACGGGATCTTACTCCGGTGCCTCTCACAAAAAGAGGCCCAGGAGGTATTGAAAGAGGCCCACGACGGTACGTGCGGAGCCCATCAACCTGGCCCAAAACTGGCACATCGACTCCAAAGGTTGGGTTACTATTGGCCCAAGATGGTTGCCGACGCCGTCGCCTATGCCAAAAGATGTCACGCTTGCCAAATACATGGAGATTTTATCCATCAAGCACCAGGGTACCTCCACTCTACGACCTCTACATGGCCATTTGAAATGTGGGGGATGGATGTGGTTGGTCCTATCAGCCCACCATCATCAAAGGGACATCGGTTCATTCTAGCAATAACTGATTACTTTTCCAAATGGGCCGAAGCCATTCCTTTGAAGGAGGTGAAGTCGTCCAACGTGATCAAGTTCGTAAAACATCACGTTATTTACCGTTTCGGTGTACCTCGGCGGATTGTCCATGACAATGGACCCCAGTTCATCAGCCAGGCATTCCAGAGATTC
This sequence comes from Agave tequilana, assembly GCA_038442645.1. Taxonomy (NCBI): domain Eukaryota; kingdom Viridiplantae; phylum Streptophyta; class Magnoliopsida; order Asparagales; family Asparagaceae; genus Agave; species Agave tequilana. The sequence continues at coordinate 8,063 of JAVJIF010032823.1, forward strand.
TGCGCTAAGTTCAGAATCCAGAGTGTGTCCTCAACGGCATACTATCCTGCCGCTAATGGCCTCGCAGAAGCTTTCAACAAGACCATTGGCAAGCTTCTCAAAAAGTTCGTCTCGAAGAGTCAACGCGACTGGGACGACAAGCTAGGCGAATGCTTATGGGCCTATCGCACAACAGTGCGAACCCCGACAAAGGCCACGCCGTTTTTCTTGGTATACGGATGTGAAGCCGTGCTTCCCCTGGAAATCCAAATTCCATCTCTACGCGTCGCCTTGACAGCGGAGATGACGACAGAGGAGAAGCATCGACAGCGACTCCAGGAACTGGAGGCCTTAGACGACAAGCGTCTGCAAGCCCAACAGCAAATCGAGCTCTACCAAGCTCGAATCACCAGAGCCTTCAACAAGAAAGTTAAAGTACGAACTTTCAAGAAAGGCGATCTTGTCTTAGCCGTCAGAAGACCCATGGTGATGACGCACAAGACAAAAGGAAAATTCCAACCCAAATGGGAAGGACCATTTGTGGTAGAGTCAGTCTACTCGAATGGATCATATCGCCTCATAACCTCGAATGGCGATACACTTATGATGCCAATCAATGGCAGATTCCTGAAGAAGTACTATCCTTAGATGGTATTCTTCCGCTGATCAAGTTAATAGTACACCTCTGATCAAAGCAAGAAGATTTCTTCATTAACATCCGACGCCTCCAACGGCTAAGGATAGAGGAAAATGTTGGCTTTTAAGCCCAACATAAGTCTTCGACAACTCATCATGCTGAGGGGAATAGCATGGCTAGCCCAACTCAAACGGTAGTTGGTAAAGGCACCTCAAATCCGTTGATAGCTGGGGGTTTGCTAAAAATCCTAAAGTGGACTTGGCTCCACTCTTTCCTCAAAATCCCCTACCAATTCTCATCCACAGAATGGTAGGTCTACAAAAAACAACCATTACTAAGTTAACACTATACCTCTGGTAATGGAAACTTTTAATATTCCTTGTCGAGTACAAATTTGCTTGTCAACTCTACACGGAGTACCAAATTTTCAAATTTGCCAAGTTAAAACACATACCTCTGGCACTTCAAATCTCACTTGTCAATTCTCATCCATAGAATGACAGGTCCTCAAACTGTTTTCGGCTCAAGCCAATTCTTGTCAAGTTAATATCACCTCTGACAAAACTACTGTTTAAGTTACATTATACCTCTAAGCAGTACTTCAAGTTTCTGCCAGGTTTAATATTACACCTCTGACAGTCACTTTTCTTCAGTCTTCCACATCGAAGCTGAAATGAATGATGCCAAGTTAACACTACACCTCTAGCATCTGAGTCATCGCTAAGTTCAACAATACACCTATGGCCATGACCTTTCCTCGACTTCCTTGTCCAAGTCGAGATGACCAATGCTAAGTTCAACATTACACCTCTAGCATTACCTCACTGTTAAGTTAAACATCACACCTATGGCAGTGACATTCTAGTTTTTCCTAAACAAAACTGAAATACTTCTGAGTTAAGGTAATATCACACCTCTGACTCGCATCCTTGTCAAGTTAACATTACACTTCCGACAAGACCACTTTCAACCCGTCAAGTTAATATCACACCTCTGATGGTAACAAACCTTCCTAGACTCTCCACGAGTCTAATCTCACTTGTTATTCTCTTCAATAGAATAACAGGTCCACCTAAAAACATTGTTAGGTTAATATTACACCAATTAACAGTGTTTTCATCAAATCCCCAGCTGAACTCGATTAAGTTAATTCTAAACCTCTGATCAGAGTTCACCCTCCCTGGGGGTACCAAATTCTACTTGTCACTTTCTATTACAAAGTGGCAGGTCCACCAAAAATCATTTCATCCCTGTCAAGTTAACATCACACCTCTGACAGTATTGTGAGAGTTCCTGAAATAGGATCTTTTCTTACAAAATTTGACTTATTTTAACAAAGTCAAAGATTCTTTGCTTCTACGAGTCTAAGACAAAAAAAAAAAGTTCAAGACAATGAAAGAGGCAAAAAGAAAAGTGTCACTTTTATTTATTTCCAAACATATGAAAGTGATACAAAACGCTCTCTTATACAATAAGATGGAGTGTTACAGTAAAAACGCTCTCTTATACAATAAGATTGAGTGTTACAATTAAGGAGTACAAAGAAGTCCCTCTCTCTCTCTTAGAGGTTGCACTCACTCCTTATAAGCCGCGTCTGATTCCAAGTGCGCGATGTTTTGTGGCTACAATAGAAGCTGGTTACACCACGATGCATGATGTAAACATCGAAAGCGCCCTAGCTGACTAAGCTAAGAGCAATGGTGTTCTTGAGGTCTGGTGGCAACAGAAAGTCCTGCAACCCTTCGTTCAGGAGCGTCTCCTTCCCTAGCAGGCCATCCAACGGACATAGACTGTCCTTGATGTCACTTCTGGAGTGGGAGAGGAAGAGGATCTTGTCCGCCACCACAACCCCGGAACCCTCATCGCCGTCATGCATAGCCTGACCATCTCTTGCCAGCAGGCATGAATGGCGAAGCAGATCTGAAGAGACCTTGGCGAGGGTTGGGTCCTCGTCAGAGACGTAATATACTCTCTTATAGGTGACGAGGACCATAATATACTCTCTTATAGGTGAACATCGAACAAGTTCGCCGGCCAAAGCATCCTTCCAGGGGCCCAGCAAACCAGCAAGTCTACCTGCAAGGAATGAAACAAAGGAATCAGAACAATCTGCAACTTAGTATGTTTCAACAGAGAAAAACTAAGTCGCAAATGCAGACTGCAGACGCGGGAATGATCCACGCAGTCAGCCAAGCAGACGCGGGAATGACCCACGCAGTGAGCCAAACTGCTGCGTCAGCAGAGACAAACGCGAATCAAAACGCGGTCTCATTCTGCGCCCAAGTCGAAAGCACAGACGCCGAAAAGGCACAGACGCCGAAAGTTGCCATCTCCTTGTTGAGTGAACAAGAGTTGCAAGGCTCGGGTCTGAAACCTTTTTGGAATTCGTCCAAAGCAGTGGCTATAAAACGCGCCAAGACAGTGGCTTTGAAACGCAAGCTTTGTGAACAAAGCCAGCGCCAAGTGCCAAAGACCCCTGCACTCGCGTCCAGAGAAGTTCAAGTCTGTGGCGCAAATTCCAGAAGGAATGCACCAACACAGACTTCGTGAGGGGGTCCAGATAATGATGATGCCAAGGTACAGGCCGTGGTAGATTAAAATATCATGGCTAATCGGGACGGCGTACCAACAGAGGCCTCTACCAAGAGTCGGGCTCTCTGCGTCCAAACGCGGACGTGCAAGATGATCAGAGAGACACTCTGCCCCGAAGAGACCAAACAGGAGCATACAAGCCCTGGGTCATCATCATCCACAGAGCCATCCTCATCCATGGAGACAATACTCTGAAGAGGATGAAGGTTCTCAGAGCGCTCGCTCTCAAAAAGAAAACAGTCCAAAGATTGGGTTGAAGGGAGAGGGTGCGCCCTATTTATAGGCAGCCCCGATAACTGCAATTAATGATCTCCTAATCTGAACCGCCGGCCTTAATGACCGCACGATTGTCAAGGTCCAATAAGGGACTGACGCGTGTAACGCCGCTTCGAAAACCGTCGCAGGCGCCAATCTCCAACCACCCGCATCGGTTTCTCATTAAAGGGAATTAACGCTCAAGACCAATAAGAAGCCGACGCGTGGATAACCGCTTCGGGAAACAGCGGAAAATCTGCATTCCCGATCATCAATAGAGATTTGAAGATCACATCAAATCTTTATGACAGGCTGTATGTAACGCCTGGGAGGTTACACCAAGACGCAGACTGAAGAACCGTATCCAAAATTCGCGTCCCCTCCCCAGATTGGATGACGATCACCCGCGTCCTAGAGGAATGTCCGCGTGATGCAAAGTCGCGTCCCCTCAGCAAACGGGGTCCTTTTTAAAGGAGAACACTTAGTCCATTTTGGGATTAATGGAAAATGCACAAGGCTGCGTCCCTCGCGTCTGCTTGACGCGTCTTTCCTAGCGGAAGCAGATTCGCGTCTCTCCCTACAGACGGATGCCGCGTCTTCTGAACTCATGGCCGCGTCTCCCTATGGATTGACGCTGCGTTTCATCAAAAGAACTTGGTTCTGCCCAAGTTCTTCTGAACTCATGGCCGCGTCTCCTTATGGATTGACGCTGCGTCTCATCAAAAGAACTTGGTTCTGCCCAAGTCCTTTGAACTCATGGCCGCGTCTCCCTATGGATCGACGCTGCGTCTCGCCCAAAGAACTTGGTTCTGCCCAAGTTCTTCTGAACTGATACCCGCGTCTCCCTGTGAACAGAGGCCGCGAGTCGATGCTGCGTTTCATTGAAAGAACTTAGTCTTACCTAAGTTCAGTATTCACAGCCAGTGATCAAGAAGTTGGATTCATCCACAGCTAAGCAAAGAAGATGGAACAAAAAAATGTCCTTTTTATATCAAAAGTGGATACAAACACTCTGATAAATAGAGTGTCCTTTTCTTTACAAAAAAAAAAAAGAAAAAGAAGGCTAAATGTCCTGGTTCGCCAAGGAACGGATTTGCTCCCTGAGATGATGCATCTTGATCTGACGTGCCTTCTCAGCCTCCATCATGGCTTGGACCCGCAGCTCCTCTTCAGATAGGAAGGGTTTTGCAGCCAGCTGCGCTCGCAGAGATTCCACCCTGGAAGAATGTAGAGACAGACTCTCTTCAGCTCGCGCCTTAGCCGCCTGTTGCTCCGCAAGCTCCTCTTTGATGGTAACAAGCTTCTTCTCATTGATCGCAAGCACAGCTTCTGCCTTGGCAATGGTGTCCCGAGCCTTGGCAATGGGTGTCCCGAGCACTGATGATGACGTGCTCCGTGCTCTGCATGACAATCTCGGATTCCCTTGAATCGTCAGTTAGTTTCTGACATTCAGCCTGGGAATATTCGAGGCTGCGGATCTCTGCATCTATTTGTGCCTCTGCCTCCTGTCGCTCTTGTTCTTGAGCAGCTAAGAGCCGGGTTAGGGTGGCCTGGGCTCACTAGAAGAGCTGGCATTTTCCAAAGACTTCAGTCGTCTCCCAGTTGCTCCACCACCCGCAGACACGCCTGGGCAAGTGAGGGGCCTCCGGTTAATTCGACGTTCTCGGTCAGATTTCTGAGAAGCGTCTGGGCAAAATTGAAGGAGCTGCTTCCACGTAAGATGAGATCAATACATGATCCCATCGAAGCAAAGAATTGTTGCACCATCTGGCGTGCCAGTTCCCCCATATCGTCACCACCTGGGAAGCTTCCCGACCCCTTTTCTGTCACAGGATAAGGCGGATCTTCTCGCACAAGAGTTGTGCTGACCACCGATACGGCTAGAGCAGAAGTAGCCTCGGGCGTTTCCAGAGGTGCTATCTCTGTAGGAACCTCCTCCTCAGAAACTTCAGCCGAGACCTGAGCCGTGTGGCCTTCTGGAGGGATATCAATCATTGGACTCTCCACCTGAGCCCCCTTAGTTCTCTCTGCAAATGACCACAACATTAGCCACAAAGGTGAAAAGCGAAACATTCAAAATATCAGAACTTCCTTACCACCTGGGAGGTCCAGAGATATCGAACCCTTGGGTGAATCCTGCAGAGTGAGAGCTTCCCCAGCCTCAGTGGGTACCTCCTTTTCCGGCAAAGCGGAGGGCTCCCTAGTTTCCGCAATCGCCCCTTTCGAAGTTGTCTCGCCACCGAAGCCTCAACTCCTTCGAGCTGGGTCACCTCTTTTACCATCTCCTCGATATGCGAGGAGGTTGTAGTCTCGGCATCCTCAGCCAACCCTGCAGCGTAAAAGAAGAATGTTAAGACACCTTCTTCAAAACCAAAGAGGAAATCGGGTGAAAGTACCTGCAATGGGAGCAACTGTCGCCAACAGTGATGGCGCCGTCAACGGTTCCCCCCCGTACATTTCTTCCTCCGAGATATGGGAGAACTTGCTCGGATCAGGAAGAGTGGGTTCATCACCGTAGTTGACCTCATCTTCAAACTCGCTTTCCCCTGAGTACGAGGAAGAAGACAGCTCAACGCGAGGAAGCTCTGCAACCGGAGCCTTGCCTCCAATTACCCCAGTGGTAGGACTGGGATCAATTGCCCGAGGATTGGAGATGAAGACACAAGGAGACCCCGACTGCTGTGCCTCATCTCTTATTTCATGAGTAGAAGAAGGCTCGGGATGAGCTAAAATCCCCGGAATATCGACATCTCCTCCGCTCATGATGTCGACCTCTAGATGCTCATCCTCATCAGTGGCGGTGGATCGATCAACGAGCTCCCCTTCCTCCACAGACCCGTGGTCTCTGCTAAGCGACCTGGGAACACGGACTAGAGGAGTTTCTTCTTCAGTTATATCCTCCTCCCTCAGTTCCCCAACATCAGAAGGGATAACTGCCAGTGAAACTACAGCTGTCGATAGTTCCCTGACACCAGAAGGGATGGCCGCTGGTAGAGAAACTGCTGGCGCCAAGTCTCTCCGCACCTTCTTGGGCAGGCCCAGCAGTAGAAGTAGAGCCCTGACGACGCTTGCTCACCGCCTGTCGAGACTTAGTTGCTTGCGGCTCTGCCCTTGTTGCTCGCGGCTCCGCCTTAGTCGCTTGCGGCTCCGCCCTTGGTGGTCGTGGCTCCGTGGCTCGTGGCTCCCTTCTCGTTCTTCTCCCGACCTCCTTCTGGGCCTTCAGATACTGTTCTACGAGTTTCGACGGTTTACCGGACTCTGTCCTTGCCTCGAGACTTGCATTGATGCTCTCGATGCATGAAGACGCCGGAAAAAAGTCTGGTGTCTGGATGGCTTAGGAGTACCAAGTGCAGAAGCTGAGGCTCATATGGCACTTGGGCCCCTCGAGAGGTAGACGGAAAGTTGCTCCCGTCCCTCCAGCCACACTGTAGTACCAGGCCCGAGCACCCTCGAACAGGTTCCCTTCGAAGGCGAGTCGAGCATTGGGGTTCCCGACATAGAGCTAATCATAGCCGAACTGTCGAGCGAAGCGATTCGGCATGTACGGCTCAATGGTGCATGACGTCCCTTGCCGGAAAAGCACATATCCGGGCTGAATATTGAGCAACCACCAGAAGGCTCCGTGGATAACCTCGTGAAATCATCTGGGCCCGCGGAATCAATAAGTAGATCCCCGAAAGATGCACCAGGGATCTGGGGGAGGCAACGATTGAGCTGGTAGTTCACAGGGTCTGAAAGGCACTTCCGGACGTAATATATATAAGGATCACGCCAGTTCGAACCCTCCAACTGCTGTACAAAAGGGACAGAACTCTCCCTCCAACGCACCGCCGTCATCAAGGAAGGGCAATGCATCACGTACCAAGCCATGAGGTACGTGTAAGGCAGCTCGACCCGAGGGTTGGGACGCTTCACCGTCGGATTCCCCTCTGAGTCAACATACAGCTTTCCCTCGGAGTCTGCAGTTTTCGGTGGCTCGCAGAAATTCTTAGCTAGCGCCCGCAGCCCGCTCTGAATACCAGCCGCCACGGCCGGGAGAAGGGCTATGGGGTTGCCAGGAGCCAGGAGCACCGCCGGGATACCACGTCGGCAACAATAACTTCATGTGGCAGCGTGGGCACCACACAACGCTTCAGCCACAACATCAGAAAGCCCGCCAACAGCGCCCGGTCGGAGATAGGGGTCCGGGCTTGATGGTGAAAGCTTTCAAAAACAAGTCAGGGTCGAAACCGTCCTCGTTCGACTCCGTGGTATAGAAGCTGTCAGAAGCCTGGTCGATCCTGTCTTCAATCTCCCTATCGGAGCTGGGAGCCAATCGGGTTATCAGATGGTCTTTGGTGTTGACGTTGTTGAACAAGTAACTGGCCCAAGACAGTTGCTTGACTCCCTGCGACCGCCATTTGGTTATCTGGCCACAAATGTGGAAGTGACATAGCACTTCCCAGTAGGTCTCATATATTAGGGGATACTCCTCCTTCAAAAGGTGAAGCTCCACAGTGGTCGGGACATATTCCTCACAGGGAATGTCCCCTGTTGTCAATCCTGAGACTTCATGCAGCTCGTGCAGAGCGAGGCCCATCTCCCCGACCGGAGTGAAGAACATCCCCGTCAAAGAATTATAACGCTCTAGAACCCCGAAGAAGTTCTGAGAGCTTTGAGGGATCCCCCACTGCACGGCCCTGACTGCCGAGTACAGTCCCACACGCTTTAGCAGATCCCCGAGCTCGGTAAGGACAAAGCCGACCATCCTGCCCACCAATAGTTCTCCGTGGAATGGACCCACCCGGGCGCACGGAACCCAACCGGATAATCACCCTCCGCTTCCATGAATGCGTTGAGGAAGGTAGTGCCAAGTTGTGATATCTCTCCAGCCGGAACCTCAGACTTGCGCGACCCAGGGAAAAGGCCGATAACCGACCTGTCATGGCTATCATGACGGTGTACTTATGGGAGGAGCCCAAATCACCGAGAGTAATCTCAGGGACATATCGAGAAAGGTCCCATTCCATCTTCCGAGGGACGGACATGTGCTGGAAATAGGACATCGGGAACATCCTCTCCATGCCCGGAAGAAAGAATCTTCCACCCCTTATTTGACGGAGCCATTTGTAAGTTCCGTCATACACGCGATAGTCGCCATCGTGGATACGATCTCCGAAGAAGAAGGCAGGCTTCTCCAGCTTGATGCCAGCATCCGTTGTGAATGCTGCATCGGTCATAAGCACCCGAAGAGTCCTCATGTCAACATTCGAGAGCCTCTCCTCACGAGCCTGCGACTGGTCAGCAGTCACAGGGACAGTCCTTTGTAGCACAAAGGTCAAGTCCCGATCAGCACCACCTACATGTCCAAAGTGGCGCGTCTTGGCGAGTGAAGTAGTAAGGTGTGGCACTGCAAAAAGAAAAGGACACTTAGTTAGATACTTTATCAAAAGCAAGGAAAAAATGCTAAGTGTTCATAACCCAGACGCAGAAGAGACACTGGACGCACGAATTATCAAATCCGCGTCCAGACCTGCGCATCCACGTCCAAACGCAGAAGAGATACTAGACGCAGGAATTATCAAACCCGCGTCCAGACCTGCGAATCCACGTCCAAACGCAGAGGAGATACTGGACGCAGGAATTATCAAATCCGCGTCCAGACCTGCAAGATCCGCGTTTTGCAAACCAAGACTTATGAGATTCAAGTACTTAGACTCAGGCGCCAGACCGTAAGAACCAGCACCTGATGTTGCAGAACGCAAGGATCAAAGTCCGCGTTTAAACCCTTCACAATTAGAAATATTCTAAGTGAAGGGTCAAAAGGCAGGACCTAATGGCACCGGGTCATCAAACCCGCGCCTCGGTTATCAACCCAAAGACTGCGTCTGGGAATCAAACACGATTTAAATTTATGTGTTAAGGGTTCTTTGAACTTCCTTTAATGGCGAAATTCACGCCTAAAAGGCATTTTACCTTGGAGACCTTGGAGAACAACATCCTGCACAGAGGAGGAGCTGCCCCTCCGGGCCTCGGCGACGGTCGCCTTTGAAGAAGAAGCAGTCGGCTTGGTCTTGGGTGCCATTGCTAATTCAATCCGAGGTTAAACAGATGAACAGAAGGGGAAATTCTTTTTCTTAATTTTATCAGCGAGTGCGTTCGGAGAAGAAGAGGAATCTTCCCAACTGTGGCCTTTTATAGGCACAAGGATTCACGAAGATACGCAGCGTATGGCCCGATGAATTCTGCGGCGAATCTCTGTTCGACGCGTGGAACAAAATCACTTTAACGCACAGAGAAGATCATGCGCCACGACTCCGCTGGCGAATCGTCGCTCGACACGTGGCACGGATCATTTAATGAGCCAGGAAATCCGCGCGCCAAAAGGTGAAATCCTGTCGGTTCCCCAGGCCAACTGGCAGCGCAATCATGACGTGGCATAGACTCGCACCCGACGGCCATGTCTCTTCGATGGATATGCCCCGTCAGCATCGCCATAAATGCGCCCAGACAATCGCGTCTATATTCAAAAGATGCGTCTCTCCGAAGTTCGCGTCTTCAGCTGAACATCGCGTCTGCCTTATGAAGATCAGTCGCGTTTCCATTGCCAAAAGGTCGCGTCTCGTTAAGAAGTCGCGTCTTTAAAGCAGTCTCATCTCTGCTTTTCAAAAAGGAACCCGCGTTCAGTTCCTGCTTCTGCGAATCAGTTCAACAGTACACTGGCACAAGCAGAAGACCAACCACTCCTGGCTTAAAGCGCACCCGTGACAGACTTAAAAGCAAACGGGGAGGTTTAGACTGTGTATCTAGACACTCAACATGATCAACTCCGGTGGCTTCAAAGAGTTCAACAGTACACTCACGAAGACCAACTCCAGAATAGATCAAACCCGGAGCATTAACAGTCTAGTCATGAAGGCAAATGCAGTTAGAATCCAAAGTATTTCGAAATTCGTCCCAGTTAACTGCGGAATATCGAAAACTTTGGAGGGGGTTCTGTAGGCTGTCTAAAAATCACCAAGACAAGCCACCAAAACGCAGAGATCCAAGATCCAGACGCAAGGCTAAATGTGACAATCAAGACGCGAGAGTCCAAACCCGCGTCTCAGCATTAAGGCACGTGGGCCTGACACCCGCATTTCAGCCTCAAGATGTCTCAACCTCAAGACGCGAGGGTCCAAACCCGCGTCTCAACCTCAAGACGCGAGGGTCCAAACCCGCGTCTCAACCTCAAGGCGCTAGGGTCCAGACCCGCGTCTCGGTTACAACCACCCGATCATGGCGCCATTCACCGCCCATGTAGCGGGGAAGTTGGCTCTCATCGTGGAGTATTTTTAGGGACACGTTCACCCCCTACAGCATATATAAATAGCCCAGTTGCTATGGAGGGAAGAGAAGATCAGAAGAAATCGAAGGGCATCAATAGACATAAAGAGACCGAGAGATATCAATAGGCGCGACACATACAGAGAGAGAGAGAGCTCGACTCTTCAAGCTAACTTGCTGCGTACAAGTTGCTCTTCGCCTACCTTCTCTTTTAGAGTTTGGTAGACGGGGCTGAGTTACTCCTTCTACCTGCCAAGGAGAAGATCCCTTGACGGTCCAGACGGTCATCTGGTCAACGGAGAACAAGATTCACTCTCCACCGCCACACGAAGAACCCAGCACTAAACAAAGGGGGGATTCAAGCTTCAACATCCTCCCTCCCTTGTAACCGGAAGATTAGTCTGTTGTAATTTTTCATCTGATTCAAGAAAATTTACACCTCCTTCTTTTCCGTGTCCAACAGCAGCTCCGCCATTGGTCTGCTATGGTCAAACTTTGACCAATCAAATCTTCGGATGAGATCCGATCCAATCAGGTCGAATCCAATTAAGATCAAATCTGAGATCAAATTTGGCAGTTGATTGCCACAATCTCTTGACTTTCCTAAAACGAGTAAGAAGATCAGGGGAAATCCTCCTACGATATGGAAAGGATCAAGAAGATCAACCGACCTGCCAATTCTAGCTTCGCAAAAGCTGATCTTAGCCTCGCAGCAAGGCTACTTTCCGGATTCAAACAGATTCGATTCAATCTGTTTCTATATTTTCAAGGGACGATTATACCTTTGCTCTCCCTATAAATAGCCCACCAGGGGCACAAGGGGACGATCTCCAAAAAGAGGGCTGGATTTTCTAAGAAGACTCCACAAGCAGAGACTTCTTCAAAAAGGACCGTGTGCTCTCGAATTCAGAGATCTTTTAGAGAATTGCTTTCTCTATCCAGGGTGTTGATACCCTAACGTCGTCCTTCCTCTCAAGGAATCTCCGAAACCAGGCGAGAAGGAATTCCTAATTGAAGGCGATTTTGAGAAGCAGCAAGAGGGTTCTACCAACCTTTTGTTCTCTGATTCCCGGAACCAGGCGAGAAGGGAATCTCATCGCTCGCATCGTCAAAGGAACAAAGTGGTCGCGCGCTGACCAGACTCCTATCGGCACACTTCTCCAGAACTCTGAGGAGATCTACTTGTAATCTTTTTAAGAATACTTGTAATTTAGCTCCTCAAACTCTTTTTGTAAGTTTTTCCCTTTGCAAATATAATGGAAAACACCTCCTTTGGTTGATGACTTACTTGGAACTCTTGCATGTTTTACCTTGCTTCAGAGGTGATCAACGCATAATTCATAAGATCGAGCTCAGTCCCCATTCGCATTACATCATCAAGACGAATAAGAATGAAATGATACGGAATCTTGAGGAGGAGAACATCATCATGAAATATCGGTGGCACTCACACAAACATAGCTATACTGATGCTTCTATATTCACTTAGATACTCATCAAAACCAAAAGAGTAAAAGTAGAAAGAAGAAGAAAACAAAAGTAAAGACGAACATAAAAAAAATTACCTTTTATTGCTTGCAGAAACGATGGAAGAAAGGAGGAGGGTATATCGGTGTCACTCTCAACATAAGGCTCCCTCTCTTGCTTACATGAATCTTAATCTAACCTTTACTTACAAAAAAATAAAAATTACATAAAAAGAAATAAAAACCTACCTAAAAAGAATGAAAAACTTGCCTAAAATCTATCTCTGCTTGGTCGTTGTCCCTTGACTATGAGATTGCAGGTATTTATAGAAGAAATGTAGAGGTTAGAGGAGTATGAACATAGGGAAAGCTGACTATTTCTGAATTTGAATCCTCCCTTATCTCCAAACTTGATTTGATGTGGATATTCAGTTCTGATCTACAGTTTATTGACGTGTTGATTACTGAATATCACTTATCAAATGATAGAATTAGAAATAGTGATCAACATAAGAGTTGTAGCTCTATAAGTCCTCTTTCTGGATCATTTTGAATCATCAGATTTGAGATTCGGTAGCGAAATTTATGATTCAAATACTGAAATATATCTAGTCAAAATCTGAGTCAAACTTACTTCATCTCATCCGTTGATCTTCTCTCTACCCATTTATCTCTCTGTATTTGATATTATCCTCGATTGATCTTTAGCTAACAAAATGGATTTATAGAAATCTGAATTTTACTGGTTTTCATTTGGTGTTATCTTTCTGATTTGCTCTGATTTTCAGCTGAACATTGCCCCAATCCTTGATTTGTTCTAACAAGATCTGGGATCATCCTCAGCTAACCAAATAGATCCAGTTAAATTTGATTTTAACTAGTATTTATTTGGTTTAATCCTCTTTCTCTTCATTATTATCTTCTACAAAATAGACATTTAGGACAAAGAAATTAACAGATTTATTATACGATAAATGTAGGAGTGTAATGAAAAGAATGTAAAATATGTCTACGATCACACCCCCACACCTATCTTTTGCTCGTCCTCGAGAAAAATAACAAAACTAAATCAAAGATTATTAGACCACTTTCACAGGTCGCGCGATTGCACTGAGCTTGTGCAACAAGCCGTTAAACCTCTAGGTTAACCCTAGAGGACGAGCTTTGTCTCATGAGGGTTTTTAGTGGATTGCACCAACAAAATCCATAAAGAAAGAAAAATATTAGTATTTTGAAAACTCATTTTGAAAGAGAAAAATATTTGAAATATTATTGTAAGATTTAAGTAAGTTATAAGTTATAGGAAAATCGAATTTTTCATTTCTAAACTTAGTCTCTATTCAAAAATTTGCTATTAATCAAAATATGGAGTCAAATTGTACTTCTCATCTAGTCTATTACTTTACCCTAAGTCATATGCACCTTGTGACCGTGAAAATTTTGACTAAGGTTTTTTAACTCTAACTCTTATGCCTTATTTATGTATATATATATATATATATATATATATATATATATATATATTGGTGGTATTATTCCTTAGTTCTATTAGGCTTTCTAATCTGCCCATGTAACGAGCCTTTAATCGATGACTCTCAAATCAAACGGTCTTAGGATACCGGGTGAGAAAACACCCCAAGGACTTAAGACTCGAGCAAATAAGGCCACAAAACTAAAGATTTTATTATATGAACCACTTTTAGGCGTGAATACTTATGCTTTATTAGGCACAAATACCCAGCTTAATTAGAGGACTTTTTTTTTATATTTTTTTCTCAAACTTATCTAATCATCTTTCGCATAAATACCAAGGCTTACTTAGGCCAAAGCACCTAGCTAATCAATAATTAGATTTGTTCATCTTTCATAGATATATATATATTTTTTATAAGGCATAAGAATCTTTATTTTTTGAACCCTAAGTGTGTAAGTGTATGAAGTGTGCATATTTCATTAAGATAAAGATCAAGACTAAATTACTTTGATAAATTATCTTTCTAACTCTAAAAATCAAACAAATAATCTTATTTTGACTAAGTTCAAGAAATACTAATTTTGATTTTCCTATTCCTTGAAATTGACTTAATTTCTTACAAAAAATATGTCAAAATATTGTTTCTATTTCAAAAAGTTTTTAAAAATAAAGAAAATGTTAATTTTTTTAATAGAAAGAAAAACCTAAGTTATGTTAAAACCCTCCCTCACACCTATCTCATACATTGTCCTTAGTGTATGAATTAATGTATAGATGCATGAAAAAGAAGAAAGGGAAGGAAGATGTTACCTTAAGGTGGTGGTTCTGATGGTGGTCTGATTGGTCCACGAAATACGGCCCAATCGACTTTTCGTGGAGTTCGAAGGAACCCACCAGAAATTTCTCTAATATAACCCACTAAAATGATATATACATGAATGATTTTTATTAAATATTTTATCCCATCTAATTTTCAAATTTCATAATTAATTTCAGAGTCAATTTTGTCAACCTCCTTGTCCCAAAATGGAGTATGAAAAGATAGAATGACTGACTTGGACTCAGGAAGTACGGGAACTAATACCGACTCAGGAAAGTGACTTAAGTCAAGTAAAGGTTCAGGAGTCGAGATTGGTTCAGGAAGTGGGTCCAAATCAAGAAGTTGAAACTCAAGTCCACATTCATTTTCCAATAATGAAATGTGACTTAATATTGGTGATTCAAGTTCAAGAATGATAGGTGTGGGAATCAAAACTGACTCTAGAATATTACTCAAGTCGGGTAACAAAATAAGAGTCAATATTGATTTGAAAATTTGAACTAGATCATAGATTTGAGATTCTAGGTCACATTTCTCATTGAGTTCAATTTCAAAAAAATGAGAACCTGCCAATTTATCAATGAGACTTTCAAAATTATAAAATTGTAAAGTTCAATATGATGATCATCAAAGATGGGCGATTCAATTTCATTATGAATTGGCACAGGATCCAATGTTGACTCGGGAAAAGATTAAAATCAGGTAGACACCAAAGTCATAATTGAATTAAGAAGTAGAATTGAATCACTAAATTGAGATTCATGATCATATTCATTTTCAAGTTCAATTTCAGGATAGGGATAACTTGCCAAACTGTCAATGTCACTTTCAAAATTTAGAGTTTGGGTAAGTTCAAATGATTGTGCTAAAATAGAACCTTGTGTTCCAAAACAACATGACTCTTCGGCTCTAATAGAATGGTTACCGACATCGGAACTGGCCAAACGGTGAGAACGTAGAGATTGGACCATCATATCTATGTCATGATTACGAGTGTTTTGAGCCTGAGTCATGGCTTCAAGCATCTTTTCATAGTTGATAGGTTCATCGTTTTGTTGCGATTGGTCTTGAAAAGATGAAGTGTTATTTTAGAATTGGTGATAAAATTGTGAGTCCATCAGATTTTGTGATTGTTGTTTGGACTCACGCATACTTATTTCCAAAATTGATGGTTTTCTATTTTGTACTGGTGGAACTGAGTATGAATCTTGGAAACATTATGGATAAGGTGGATAAGGAGGATAAGTTGGTTGAAAATTGGACTCGGGGGAGGTGAATCCCATTGACTCTGTGAAGAGTTGAAATTATTCTGAAAATTATGCTTATAAGATTGGGGGCATGGGTTATATTGATTCGGATAAGACCAATCTGGCACACTGGGTTGGTTAAAGTTATGATATGCTGGGTTGGTAATATCCGAAAAAGAGGTTGGTGTGTAATATGGATTACCATTAAAATTGGAAAAATTATTGTTATAAGCCATATCACACAATAAAACACAAAGAAAGAAAAAAAAACAAACAAATAAGTAAACAAAAAAGAAAAAAATTCTAACCTAAGTTAGGGTAGACCTTTGACCGAGACGACTCCTAACTGGTTAGACTGTCCATAAGAGATATAATGCAGACTTTGACCATAAGCTAATCAGCCAGGTCAGGGCAAGATTGGTAGGAGGTTATCCGTCAAAGACGTTCCTTAATTAAGTAACCACCAACCTTCGGGCTTTCGGCCATTAATCCCCTTCCTAGACACTGATTTGGCAAGAGTCAAATTCCAACACCTTTCCCCCTTAGGATAATCTCCTAATTGAGTCCGAGATATCCCTAGGGCCAACGTCTATTCATTTTTAGTTAGGCTTGGGTTAGTGAGTGAGGAGATTGTTTGTGGGCTAAGGGAAGGTAATGACTTCCCCACCTTATCTTGTTTATAGGACAAGCCCTTAGATCAATTTAGTGCAGTGTACAAGAAAAGCAACACTTAAGCAATGTAAACAATCCAAAAGTATTCTTATACTAGATGCTATGCACACGTACCTTTGCTCCAACACTCTTCAACAGTAAATAGAAAATGTAATGAAATAGACACGTGCCTAAATGCAAAGTCTAAATCATTTTTTAGCATTTACAATCATCATTTTACTGTTGAGGTTTGAAAGTAAATACAGTGAGACAAATAAGGAAATAAGGAAATAAATGCTACAGATATTAAACTTTGCACTACAACCAACCTGCAAAAAATACAGGTTAGTAGTTCACTCGGATTGCCACATGAATGTAGCAAATCTGAGGGCTTCTTGGCACTGCTTTCTTGAGCAGAGTCTAAGGCCACTTATGTGTCCACTGCAGCAAGAATTCTTTGTGTTAAATCTGTACAAAAAACAAAGAAGAAAGTTAACCAAAAATGTAAACTTTAAAGAGAATTACTTACCGTCCCTCTCCGGCAACGGCGCCAAAATTTGATTGAGCTTGAACCTAAACACAAATACAGTATTTCAGAACTTTTAAGATTAAAGAGTGCAAGTTACTCTATTCTACCGCAATAGCAAGTGGCTATGTGGGTCGTGATCCACAAGGAGGGACTAGCGATGGAAACTTTTTAGTAAGTTTTCTTTTATGCTACAAAGAATGGTTCAAATTCTTCTTTTAGTTTTTAAAAAGAAAAGAGAAAAATGAAGTTAAAGTTAAGTTAGGAAGAAAGTGGTAGATTTAGAAGGTGGAGAAATAGAAATAGATATGTACAAAGAAATTGAAAAAGAGTGATAAAAGAAGTGGGTGTTGATGGTGTTGTAATCTAAACTAAAAAATTAAAAGAAAGAAAACTAAAGAAATACTTACCTCCTTTGGTTGATGACTTACTTGGAACCCTTGCATGTTTTACCTTGCTTCGGAGGTGATCAACGCATAATTCATAAGATTGAGCTCAGTCCCCATTCGCATTATATCATCAAGACGAATAAGAATGAAATGATACGGAATCTTGAGGAGGAGAATATCATCATGAAATATCGGTGGCACTCACACAAACATGACTATACTGATGCTTCTATATTCACTTAGATACTCATCAAAACCAAAAGAGTAAAAATAGAAAGAAGAAGAAGAAAAACAAAAGTAAAGACGAACATAAAAAAATTACCTTTTATTGCTTGCAGAAACGATGGAAGAAAGGAGGAGGGTATATCGGGGTCACTCTCAACATGAGCCTCCCTCTCTTACTTACATGAATCTCAATCTAACCTTTACTTACAAAGAAATAAAAATTACATAAAAAGAAAATAAAAACCTACCTAAAAAGAATGAAAACTTGCCTAAAATCTATCTCTGCTTGGTCGTTGTCCCTTGCCTTTGAGATTGCAGGTATTTATAGAAGAAATGCAGAGGTTAGAGGGGTATGAAGATAGGGAAAGCTGACTATTTCTAAATTTGAATCCTCCCTTATCTCCAAACTTGATTTGATGTGGATATTCAGTTCTGATCTGCAGTTTATTGGCGTGTTGATTGCTGAATATCACTTACGAATGACAGAATTAGAAATAGTGATCAACATAAGAGTTGTATCTCTGTAAATCCTCTTTCTGGATCATCTTGAATCATCAGATTTGAGACTTGGTAGCGAAAGTGTTGATTCAAATACTGAAATGTATCCAGTCAGAATCTGAGTCAAACTTGCTTCATCTCATTCGTTGATCTTCTCTCCATCCATTTATCTCTCTGTATTTGATATTATCCTCGATTGATCTTTAGCTAACCAAAATGGATTTATAGAAATCTTAATTTTACTGATTTTCATTTGGTGTTATCTTTCTGATTTGCTCTGATCTTCAGCTGAACATTTGCCCCAATCCTTGATTTGTTCTAACTAGATCTGGGATCATCCTCAGCTAACCAATAGATCCAGTTAAATTTAGTTTTAACTAGTATTTATTTGGTTTAATCCTCTTTCTCTTCATTATTATCTTCTACAAAATAGACATTTAAGACAAAGAAATTAACAGATTTATTACACGATAAATGTAGGAGTGTAATGAAAAGAATGCAAAATATGGGTACGATCATGGACTCTTCAGTAGGAATAAAAGGAACGCAGCCCTCGGTTTATGAAAGGTCGCGGACTTGTAGACACGACCTTTGAGTCTGCGCATGACGCCGCTTCCTAAGCGTTACATGCAGCCCATCTTAAAGATCTTATTGGATCTTTTAATGCCAAGTCAGCATTGATGATTGGGGACTTGTATCCTTCGATGTTTCCCGAAGCGATAATTCACGCGTAAGCTCCTTATTGGACTTGATGTTCGTGCGGGAATTAATGTTGATAGTTTTGATTTTATGCCATTAATTGCAAGCCTTATGGCTTGCCTATAAATAGGCCTCCCGCCTTAACAATCCATTATTTAGACTGTTTCCCTTTGAGAGCATGCGCTCTGAGGGTCTTCGTCTTGATTTGTCTATCTTCCCTTCAAGGAGATGTGTTTCAATGAACAACAAGAACTTAAAGCTTGCATGCTTTCCTTTAATCTTCTCTAAAGATTACCACTGTTAAGTGATTTCAAGATCAAAAAGCATCGCTTTAAGTGCTCTTTGCGGCCGCGCCTTGATGCATAAAGTTCAACTCCTAGAGAATTCTTCTCCGGGTAGGAGCCAGTTGACGCCATGAAATACTCAGTCCTTCTGAGTTTCTATCTTCCTGTCCATTGAAGAAACTCGATCTCTTGATGTCTTCTTGAGGTCTGATTGATGCGCCTGTGTTCGGAAGTCGCGTCTTTTAGGCTTCTTGATGAAGCGCGAGCTGACTGACTTTAAACTCTAAGTCACAAATTCTTTGAATGCGAGTGTGATAAACTCTGTGCTTGGATCTTGAAACGAGAGCTTTGTACATGAAGCTCGCGTTTGAGATTCTTGACTTAGAGAATTCTATCTCTTTTGAGACCTCTGGACTTGGACGTGGCACCCCTGTATCTCAAACGCGGGTGTGGCAAACTCTGCGTCTGGGTTACCTCGCATCTTATATCTTGGACGCAGGTCTAACACCAAACCGCGTTCAGATCTGTACTGGTCAACTCCGCGTCTCAAGTTCAAAACTTCAATCGCGTCTATCCTTCAGCTTTTTTGTTCCTGCCTTAATAGAATTTTAATTTTAATTTTTTTTGTTTTCTGCTTCTTGCAGATTTTGGCAGCTTCAGTCAGTCTTCTGCGTTTTTGCTGGGCTCTTGGGAGAATATTTGAACCAGCCAGCTTATTCGAGCTCTTGAGATATTCGTCAAGGCCTTATTGGACATGACGCACCAGCACTGCCCCGGGTTTATCATGGTCACAATGGGTATGGTGGTGGGTATGGTCCTCTTGTAGGTCACGGGAAAGAGGACGTCACCTGTAAGGTCTTGAATCCTCCCTTCACCAATCTTACCCCAAGAAGTCACATTGACAAAAAACCCATGCTCATTAGATGACTTTTTGATGGTGAAGATATTCATCAACGAAGGATTATGGCCCACACCAGTTGGTCGGGTAGAATTAGAATGTTCTTCTGCATTTTGACCTCGAGAAACACCATTGTTCTCGGTGAGCGGTGAGTTTCTTCAATATTTACATCTGCATCATGATGTGACCAGCATCCGATCATCTCAACACTGATTAACAGTGACATGATTCAGTGGGAGAAAAGAAGAACCTTTCTTCGACGCTCTTCCAAAGATCTTGTATTTGGAGTGGTGTAGATATCTTGAGGAGTGAGTGTAACCTTTCACTGAGAGAGAGGGACTTCTTTGTACTTCTTTATTCTAACACTCAATCTTTTTGTATAAGAGAGCATCTTGTATCACTTTCATATGTTTAAATATTAATAAAAGTGACACTTTTTCTTGTCTTCTTATATGTCTTTAATTTCTTTTCTTTTTTTGAAATCATACACATAGAAGTAGAGACTCTTGACTTTCTAGAAATGCGATAATTAACTTAACAAGTTAAAGTTAGGAAATTTCATTTCGAGAATTCAAGATTACTGTTAGAGGTGTGATATTAACTTGACAGGAATGTGGGTCAGAGGTGTGATATTAACTTGACTCAACGGGAATTTTAGTTTCATTTAGGAAGACTGAAAACATCACTGTCATAGGTGTAATGTTAAACTTGACAGTGAAAGTAATGCTAGAGGTGTAATTTTGAACTTGACATTGGTCATCTCGACTTCGATAGAGAAGTTCGAGGGAAAGTCATTATCATAGGTGTATTGTTGAACTTAGCAATGAACTAGACGCTAGAGGTGTGATGTTAAACTTAGCATCCCTCATCTCAGCTTTGATATAAAAGCCTGAGGAAAAGTGACTGTCAGAGGTTTAGTATTGAACTTGACAGCAACTTAATCACTGTTAGAGGTGTAGTGTTAAACTTAACAGTAATTTATCAGAGGTGTAATATTAACTTGACAGAATTGGTTTGCGATATGAACAATTTTGAGGACTTGTCATTCTATTGATGAGAATTGACAAGTGAAGTTTGGAATGTCAGAGGCATAATGTTAACTTGACAAGACTTGGTGACTTGTGACTTCATGTGGAGGAGAGACAAGTGAAGTTTGAACTCGCTGGGAGTATTGAAAATTTTCATTGTTAGAAGTGTAGTATTAAACTTAACAATGATTGAATCTGTGGACCTACAACTCCATGGAAGGGAACTGGTAGGGGACTTTGGTGGAAAATAAAATGAATTGTCAGAAGTGTATTATCAACGTGACAATCATTGATTTCCTGGTGACATGGGAAATTTACCGTTAGAGGTGTTGTATTAACATAACAATGAGGATTTCTAATGAGTTTTGTTGTCAGAGGTTTAATATTAATTTGACTGGACCCACTGGGGATTAGAAAATCTGATTTGTCAGAGGTTTAATATTAACTTGACTGATCCCACTGGGGATTGAAAAATCTGGTTTGTCAGAGGTTTAATATTAACTTGACTGATCCCAGTTTATTTCATTAGGGAGATGAACACAGGTATTTTTGTGGCCCTACCATTTTATGGGTGAGAATTGATAGGAGATTTTAGAGGAAAGGATGGGACCAAGTCCCTTAGGATTTTTAGCAAGCCCTCAGCTATCAATGGATTTGGTGTGCCTTTACCACCTTTACCAACTACCGTTTGAGTTGGGCTAGCCATGCTATTCCCCTCAGCATGATGAGTTGTCGAAGACTTATATTGGACTTAAAAGCTAACATTTTCCTCTATCCTTAGCCGTCGGGGGCGTCGGGTGTCAGTAGAAGAGTAACTAAACTAAAACTGAAGTTTTGCATTTTGTTTCTTCTTCAAATTTTACATCATGCATCATGATGTAACTAGGGCTTAATTAGCTTTATGCTGATTGATCGTGATGTGATCCAGTGTAGGAAGAAAGCTTTTCTTTGACGTTCATCTTAGATCTGGAGTTTCGATCAGAGGTGTAGTATTAACCTGATCAGGAGAAGCATGCTATCAAGGATAGTATTTCTTAGAGAATTTGATGTTGATTGGCATCATGAGCGTATCACCATTTAGGGTTATGAGGCAATATGCTCCATTTGAGTAGAACGACTCTACTACAAATGGTCCCTCCCATTTGGGCTGAAATTTTCCTTTGGTCTTATGCTCATCACCATAGGTCTTTCTAACAGTTAGGACAAGGTCGCCTTTCTTGAAAGCTCGCTCCTTGACTTTCTTGTTGAAGGCTCTGATAATTCGAGCTTGATAGAGCTCGATTTGCTGTTGAGCTTGCAGGCATTTATCGTCCAAAGCCTCCAGCTCTTGGAGTCGCAGTCGATGTTTCTCCTCATTTGTCATCTCTGATGTCAAGGCGACACATAGAGATGGGATTTAGATTTCTAATGAGAGTACAACTTTCACCCATATACCAAGGAGAAAGATGTAGCTTTCGTTGGGGTTCGAACTGTCGTGCATAGGCCCATAAGCATTCACCTAACTTGTCATCCCAGTCACATTGGCTTTTCGAAACGAATTTCTTGAGAAGCTTTCCAATAGTCTTGTTGAAAACTTCTGCAAGGCCATTAGCTGCTGGGTAGTATGTCGTTGAGGACACACTCTGGATTCTGAACTTGTTGCAGAACCTTTGAAAAGCTTGGCTGACGAACTGGGACCCATTGTCATGCACGATCCGTCGTGGCACACCAAAGTGGTAAATGACGTGATGTTTAACAAATTTGATTATGTCAGACGCCTTTACCTCCTTCAAAGAAATAGCTTCAGCCCATTTAGAGAAGTAATCGGTTATAGCTAAGATGAACAAATGTCCTTTGAATGAAGGTGGGCTGATAGGGCCGACCACGTCTATTCCCCACATCTCAAAAGGCCAGGTTGAGATTGTAGAGTGAAGATATGCTGGTGCTTGGTTGATGAAGTCACCATGGACTTAACGGGCGTGACATCGTTTAGCGTAAGTGATGGCGTCAGGGATCATCTTAGGCCAGTAATATCCCAGTCTTCGGAGTCGATCTCCGAGTTTCGGACCAGGCTGATGAGCTCCACACATGCCATCATGCGCTTCTTTGAGTACTTCTTGTGCCTCCTTTTGTGACAGACAGAATCCCATCTTGCGATCGGCGATACAGTGTTCGCGTGATCGTATTATAGTAGAATTTGGGGGCTTTCCTTCTCATGACAACCGCCTCTTTGGGATCATCAGGAAGGATGTCATACAACGCATAGTCGATGTACGAGAATCACCAATCCCTGAGTTCTAGACCTGTTGAAGTCTCTAAAGCTTCTTTGGCTTGACAGTCTCCTGTCGGCTTTTGATAATCTTCAAAAGCGGTTCTTGGGCAATACAAGTCGTGGATGTAGACAAGTATTTTCTCTGTTACTCCAACTGGAAGGGTTAAGAAGGCAGCGAGAGATGCTAGTACATCTGCATGCGCATTTTGCTGGCGTGGTACATGGTCGATGTAAAAGTTTCTGAACTTTTCGACCATAGAGATAGTTGCATTGAAATAGGGTACTAAGTCTTCATGCCTGACTTCGTACTCTCCGCGAACTTAGTTAACAATGAGTTTAGAGTCACGTATGCTTCGAGATTTTTAATGCCAATCTCATCGGTGATTTGCATTCCAATCAGAGGGCATTGTATTCTGCTACATGTTTTCCATTATGTTTGCAAAGGGGGAAAACTTACAAAAAAGAGTTGAGGAGATAAATTACAAGTATTCTTAAAAAGATTACAAGTAGATCTCCTCAGAGATCTGGAGAAGTGTGCCGATAGGAGTCTGGTCAGCGGCGACCACTTTGTCCCTTTGACGATGCGAGCGATGAGATTCCCTTCTCGCCTGGTTCGGGGAATCAGAGAACAGAAGGTTGGTAGAACCCTCTTGCTGCTTCTCAAAACCGCCTTCAATTAGGAATTCCTTCTCTCCTGGTTCCGGAAATTCCTTGAGAAGAAGGACAATGTTAGGGTATCAACACCCTGAATAGAGAAAGCAATTCTCTAAAAGGTCTCTGAATTCGAGAACGCACGGTGCTTTTTGAAGAAGCCTCTGCTTGTGGAGCTCTTCTGCGCGTCTGTCGCCTGCCTCTCTCCTTGTACCCCTGATGGGCTATTTATAGGGAGAGCAAGGGTATAATCGTCCCTTGAAGATATAGAAACAGATTGAATCGAATCTGTTTAAATCTGGAAAGTAGCCTTGCTGCGAGGCTAGGATCAGCTTCTGCGAAGCTAGAAATGGCAGGTCGGTTGATCCTCTTGATCTGTTTTGATCCTTTCCATATCGTTGGAGGATTTCCCCTGATCTTCTTACTCGTTTTAGAAGAGTGAAGAGATTGTGGCAATCAACTGCCAAATTTGATCTCTGATTTGATCTTAATTGGATTTGATCTGATTGGATCCGATCTCATCCGGAGATTTGATTGGTCAAAGGTTGACCATAGCAGATCAATAGCGGCGCTGCCCGCATTGAGCTCGTAGCGGAGCTAGAGACGGTTTCTGGCGAAGTCCGAAAGAAATCATTTGGCGGGCTAGAAGTCCTCTGTGGCAAAGTTGCGAGTTAGCTTCCTGGCGAGGCTTTGGATGGCTTCGAGGCGAAGTCAAGTGATACTAGCCTCTCAAGCGAGGCTATCCCTTTGGGCTCATGTAATGCTAAGTGCTAGCACCTTAGACCTGCTGAGGTCTGTTTAGAAACAATCCGGGTTCACTGTCTGCTTGCTGGATCAGTGGAGTCCAAGTTGCTTCCTTGTCCCTCGGAGATGGGTGGAAAACTGGTCTTCAGCTCGTCTGTCACTTGTCTTTTGTAAATGTCAACAAGTTTAGATATTGTTCGGACCAATAAGAATCTTGTTTTTTTAAGTGTCAACAAGACCCCCTTTAAAGTTTTCGAAAGTCTGCAATGGCTCAGACTTTGAAATACTTTGAACTGCTTTGATTGGTGGTGTGTGGAGTATGAACGTCGCCATGATGGTTGAGTTCAGCTTCGCTTTGAATCCTGCTTTGGGATGTAGATTCGCGTCTGGGTAGCTTCGCGGCTAGATAAGTTCGCTCTGGAACATCTGTCGTTTTCCCGAGGCCAACTGCCGTGGGCCGGTTACGAGGAGGATTACTCCTTTCTTCGTGCTGATCGAGGGAGATATTCTCCGATTTGCACATTTCCAAGGGAGGATATTCCCTTTCTTCAAGGCGCCATATGTGCCTTTTATGAGGGAGACGTTTTCTCCTTCGTACGGTTCCAAGGGAAAACCGTCCCTATTCTCAAGGCATAATAAATGCCTTAAATGCGCTCGTGTTTCCACGCTTGAGGCAGCAGCGCTCAGGCCATGGGTCCTATAAATAGGACACTTGAGGTCCTCTGAAGAGAAGTGCTTTGCCTCTCTTCTCTTCTCTTGGTTTGAAAGAGATACTCAGATCTTTGAACTAGTGGAAATACCCACTCTGGTCATTATCCGGCCAAGGACCAGTAAGTCTTGATCATTCAACGACTTCACTGATTTTAGGGAATTCATCTCCCTTAATTTAGCTTTAACAGCTGCTTCAGGGATTAGTTTCCCTTACTCTTTATCTTGCAATTGACTGATCTGTAGAGAAGGATTTTGGCATAGCTTCCCAGAAAGATCACTGCATGTTAAGTCCGCTGCCCAGGCAGAACTTGGGATTTGGTCTCTTCAATAGTTGAGCCAGTCTTGCCATATAGGCGGAGCTAAGACTGTATCCCACGGGGTCAGTCTGGCTAGCCATATAGGCGAGGCTTGGACTTGGCGTTTGCTGAGCCAGTCCATCAGTGCTGTGCAGGCGAGGCTTGTCCTCTGCTTTTACTGAAATTGGATTGCTTTGACCCAAAAAAATTCTGATTTGCAGTTTTTTCTGTACTTAACTGCTAACCTGTTCTGATTTGCCTTGCAGTGGGCTATGCTCGCCGATCTTGTATCTTGATGAAAGAGACCGAAAAGTTGCCTTATGCTTCCCAAGTTGAAGCTTTACTTTTAAGCAGGAGGAACAACTTGGGGCAACGGGTGCGTGTTCCAGAGGCTGTTGGCAGCCTTTTATCCGAGATGATTCGTTCTGAGGTGAGGCTGGTAGCCGCTTTGTCGGAGATGATCCGCTTCGAGATAGTGGGCGTTGCCTGTGGGATCGCCGGCATCATTGCCAACTTTCAACTTTGGTGGCCTTTAGGGGCGATCCACTTCGGGAAAGCGGGCATCACACCCGTTAGATCACTGGTATCACTGCCGATTCCCATTATACGTGATCTATCGTGTTGGCGGCGATAGGTTTCTATTGCCAGGCTTCAACAAAAATGGCCTGGCAAGATCTGCCATTTTTTGTGGAGAATAATGACCGTGTCCTTGCGGCACCACTGATTACAGCCCTATGCAGGAGGAAGGCCTTCTTTGTCCAGTCGGCTTGACTTAGAAGCGGATAAAACCACTTGTATGCTTTTTGCGCAAATGACCCTGTCGAGCCACTGAATGTGTTGTATGAAACACAGCCTTCATGTAATATCAATGTACCCTTCCTTTTTTAAATCAATGAAAGTTCATCTCTTGATTATCTGATCTTTGCTTGCTTTCATTGAAAGTTTGGCCATAGCAGGGCTAAACTGTATGCGGAGTTAAGGACATAGTCCTTTCTTTAAATGAACCTTGCGAAACTGGCACGTCCGGCGAACAGCGCCTTTTTAAGGGGCTAAGATAAGCCTTTCGGCGAAGTCCCTGAAGGATTGTGCGAAGCCCGCATTTTAAACCAGGGCGAAGTTAACCCTTAGTGGAATCGAAGCAACGCTTCTCGGGAAGGCGCTTCGGGTGGCGTTTCAAATTAATTCGAAACGGTGGCGTACGCCCTTTTTGAGGCCTCATTTCAGGCGCTGATTGGCCTATAAAAGCCCGATCGGGCTGAGCAGGAAAAGATCTCCTTTTTTTTCAGAGAAATTTCTTGACTTTCCCTCTTCCTCTTCCTTCTTCATTCAGAGAACTCTGAGAACTCTTGCAGCTCTTCAATGGCGCCTAAAAGACGAGCGGGAAAAGAAGTAACGACTTCTGCAGAGGAGGGTCCTCCTCCTCCGGTCATCGAGCGACCAGTCACCGGTAAGGGATTTTCCTATCTGATTAGAGACCGTGGTCTCTCTCCTTTGGAGCCGACATTTGGCTATTAGGACGATCGAATATGATCTGTCCTCATTAGGGAACTCGTTTCCCTGAACCTTCCTATTCTCCTTGCACAAGGGAATTAAGAACCGAACAGTTCTTCTTTAGGCTTCCGTACGAAGCCATTACTCGAGCAGTCTCCATCCTGTTGAGGAACAGGATATAGGTCTGTTCCTTCAGTCATGGCCACGAAGGGTGACTTTTGACCATGATGCCCTCTTGGTGACGTCAGCCCTTAGGGCTATACCACTTCCTGCTTAAGCGAAGTTGGTACTTTGAACGTTTTTTGCAAAAAATGCAGTTTTATCCGCGAGGTCAAGCTTCATCGAAGCTATCGCCTTGCTGGCCTTGCTCGCTGAGCGAGGCTATGCCTTAGTGAATTTATGTCTTCGTATCTACTTGATTGTTGAACTAATAATAGTTCATTTCTGTCTTTGCAGTGCATTATACTTCCGGTCTCCTGAACAGTCTGTTCGGGCTAACCAGTCGAGCAGATGGTAACATCAGCCTGCAATTCCATGGACAAGCTTCTTTGTTCAGTGAGCGGAGCTCCCTCGTCCGGGATACACTCATCCAAGGCGATCATCCGTAGACCACGCGGAGTATCTTGACCACGGCTCCTCTTGAGGATGTTGACCGTCGGACTTACAGAAAGCCCGACTTTATGTTCGGGGATGCCGCACCCGATCCCGATCGCCAATTACAGGCAGGCGAAGGACAATGGATCTTCCAATTGGATGACGAGAAGTTTTACCTTCCATCCACTAAGCGGCACTTTTCCTTATCTTCTTTCGTGAATGTGACTCAGGCTCGGAAGATGGCGTGGGGCGTGAGCCGAAGCGTCAAATCTGTCCATGTTGGGAGATTGACCTTTCAGTCCGGCTATTCGAGGGCGGGCCCTCCCCACAGCATAATGGGGCTATACCCTGGGAAGGTATCGCGGGAACTTCCAGTGGGAGAGAACCCGGCTGTGGCGCAGACCTTTGGCACTCAGTTCTGCGCAGTTGACGGGAACTACCCTGCCACTGACTTCAGCGCTCCCGGTTGGGTTCATCCTCCTAAGACAGGGTGGGCGGAGTTGACCAACTATATCCTCGCTCACTTCGAGGAGGACTTGGAGGGGTATCATCAGGCTGCTGCTTTAGAACTCCTGGTGGATGAACTTGAGAAGGCTGTAGAGGAGTGGCGCCGTCTCTATCGCTCAGACCCGGCGTCTTTAGTTGATGACCGGCTCGCGCTTCTCATTGCTCAAAAGCACGAGGCCCGACTTGCTGCTCAAGAGGCTGCTAAGGCCGTCTCTTCTGATTTGAAATCCTTGGAAACAAGGGAAGCGGAGGTTGGAAGTGCAATTGACGCCTCCACTAGTGCCCTTCTTGGCGCCGAGGATAAGATTGCGAAGGCTGAGGAAATGATTAGGAAAGCGAATCTCCTCTTATCCAAGGTCATACCGGTGCGTCTTGAGGAAACTGCGCGGCTTGAAGAGCTCAAAGCTCAGAGTAAGGAGCTTGCGCGGCAGGGGTTGTCACAGAGGGCAACTTTGGCGGAGGCCGAAGCTCGTCTGGCTCAGGCGGAAGATTTCAATGAGGCTGAGCTGAGGTCGCAAGCGCTTGCCCAGGCTGCTGACGACAGAAGATGAGGCTAAACACCCTCGGAGAGCGGCTCAGATCGTACATCGTACGCTTGTAACTCTATGCACTTTATCCTTTTGAAATGAATGAAAATTCTTTCTCCTTTTGTCGAATCTTCAATCTTGTTCTTCTTTTTGATTCCGAATTATAGTGCAATTCCTTGAGAACATAATTCTTGTTGGGTTGGATAATGAGACTTGGCTATCTGTCAGTTCAGAGGTCGCAATGACATAACTGGTTGAGACGCCTCCAAGCTCGAAGCTAGCCCTTTGCGGGGCTAAAAAGAGGGGGGGTACTTGCCTTTTGTAGATGTCAGCAAGTATCGGGATTGAGACTTGGCTGTCCGCTGGTTCAGAGGTCGCAATGACATAACTGATTGAGACGCCACCAAGCTCAAGGTTGGTGATACTCGTCTTTTGTAAATGTCAACGAGTATCGAGACCTGTCTTTTGTAAATGTCAACAGGGCTCGGGGTTGAGACTTAGCTGTCTGCTGGTTCAGAGGTCGCAATGACATAACCGGAGAGACGCCACCAAGCTTCAAAAATTGGTGATACTTATCTTTTGTAAATGTCAATAAGTATCGAGACCTGTCTTTTGTAAATGTCAACAGGGCTTGGAGTTGAGACTTAGCTGTCTGCTGGTTCAGAGGTCGCAATGACATAACCGGATGAGACGCCACCAAGCTCAAGATTGGTGATACTTGTCTTTTGTAGATGTCAACAAGTATCGAGTTTGTAGTGGAATTTGGGAGAAATCTCGTTTTTACGGGGAGAAACGAGGGAATCACTGTCATAGGTTTAATGTTAACGTAACAGCGAAATGTATATGCGGTCTTACCATTCTATGGATGAGAATTGGTAAGTGACTTTCGAGGTCTCGTTCGCACGAGGAGAAATGAGGGGACTGCTGTCATAGGTTTAATGTTAACATAACAGCGGAATATATGTTGCCTTACCATCCTATGGATGAGAATTGGTAAGTGATTTTGGAGAGGGAATCAAATGGGAACTGGTCCCTTAGGATTTTTAGCAAATCCCCAGCTGTCAACGGGTTTGATATGCCTTTACCAACTACCGTTTGAATTGGGCTAGCCATGCTTTTCCCCTCAGCATGATGAGTTGTCGAGGACTTATGTTGGGCTTACAGGCCAACATTTTCCTCTATCCTTAATCGTTAACGATATCGGATTATCGGGTTAATGTTTGCATAACCCTGACTCTCCTTTAGGATAACCGGTGCACGGCCAGGTTCCTGTTGGTTTTCGGCTGTATGACCTCACTTGGAGGAAGAGAAAGGCTCTCTTTGTGTGTGCTTCGGGCACGGAGATCTTGCTCAGAGGTGTAATGTTAACTTGATCAGGAGAAGGATCCTTGATTAAGGATAATACTTCTTTAAGAACTTGCCATTGATCGGCATCATGAGTAGGTCGCCATCTGAGGTCATAAGGCGGTATGCTCCGTTTGAATAGACTGTTTCTATCACAAACGGTCCTTCCCATTTAGGCTGAAATTTGCCTTTGGTCTTGTGCGTCATAATCATCGTTCGTCTGACGGCTAAGACCAGGTCTCCTTTCTGGAAGACTCTGTTTGACCTTCTTATTGAAGGCTTTTGAGATCCGAGCTTGATATAGCTCGATATGCTACTGAGCTTGTAGTCGCTTTTCGTCCAAAGCTTCGAGCTCTTGAAGGCGTAGGCGATCATTGTCCTCTGATGTGGTTTTAGTAATCAGAGCTACACGCAACGATGGCATCTGGATTTCCAATGGGAGGACTGCTTCGCACCCATATACCAGGGAAAAAGGCGTATTACCTGTCGGTGTCCGCACCGTGGTTCGGTAGGCCCAAAGACATTCACCGAGCTTTTCGTCCCAATCTCGCTTATTCGAGGAGACGAATTTCTTGAGCAGCTTGATGATTGTTTTGTTGAATGCTTCCGCCAAGCAGTTGAAGCCACATTCTGAATTCGGTATTTATCGCAGAACCGATAGAATACTTGGCTTATGAATTGGGGACCGTTGTCGTGGATGATCCGCCTAGGTACACCAAATCGATGGATGACGTGGTGCTTGTATTGACGTCGTTTGCTGTTGTGTCTCGTCAGTAGACTTTTCATACTGCCTCAAGTATGATTTTTCGGATCGGGTGCCCATCTGTTGAGGCGTGTCGGCTTGCGCTGCGCAAGCATGCCTTTCTCCTTCGGAATCACTGAGGGAAGCCGATGTCAGATTGCCGTCGTCTGGCAGGATGGAGATGACATTGCAAGACTTGCCCTTTGAGTTGGGCTGCTTTGGATCCCGCTGTATGTCTTGGACGAGGTCCAGATGTATCCACATGACTTCTCCTGTCTCCAATGTTAAGGGAACAAGACCCTTATTGTTTTGAGCTGTAGCTGGAAGATGTTTGACTTCCAACCGTGGCGCAGGGACGGAATAAGTCCCGTCAGGGACTGTGACCTTTGGAGCTTTGCCGAACTCAAGAGTTACCATATTGGCAGAGACTTTCTTTTGCTCCGTCTTCAACGTCAGAACTCCGGCATCGACCAGGGCTTGTATTCTGTCCTTGAGGACATAACACTTGTCAGTAGGATGATGAATCATCCTATGGTAGAGGCAATATTTAGGGTCATTTG
The DNA here is from genome assembly GCA_038442645.1 of Agave tequilana. Classification (NCBI taxonomy): domain Eukaryota; kingdom Viridiplantae; phylum Streptophyta; class Magnoliopsida; order Asparagales; family Asparagaceae; genus Agave; species Agave tequilana. The sequence continues at coordinate 39,454 of JAVJIF010032823.1, forward strand.
TGCGCCCTATCTCATTGGGACGCCGCGCATCTGGCAGCTTCATTTTGTTCCCTTTGTGGAGCAGATGGAATATGGTGACCACCTGATCGTCTTTGAACGAGTACTGCTTTGGAGGGAACTTAGGCTCCTGATTGTTGAAGCCACTCTTCTTGGCCTTCGACTGCACATCTCCGGACAACTCTACAGACATAGTCTCTTTGCCTTTAGCTTGAGAAGATTGCGGTAGGTCGCTACGCCCTTTGCTGTTCATCCCCCACTTGCCTCTAGGGGCGGATGGTTTGAACTTTTTAGCCGACTTCTCGGCTATCTCAGCTTGTTCGACCAATTCTTTCCAAGTGTGGGCTTTAACAGCCCCCATGCGAACTTCCACTTGGTCTAGGAAGTTGTGTCTGCATGTCTGCAAGAGCATGGGTAATGGCATCCCTGCTGGGCACATCAAGGATAAGTTTCTGAACCGTTCAATGTAGTCACGGACAGATTCGCCCTTCCTCTGCACAGTGGAGAGGAGCTTGTCCATGGTCACTTCGGTATCGTCCTCATAGAAACGAGAGAGAAACCGAGTTTCCAGGTCGATCCAGGAGTTGATAGAGCCCGGGGAAGACTTCGGAACCAGTCAAATGCCACCCCCTTTAAGGTGCCAATGAAAAGCCTAGCCATGATGGCGTCATTGCTTATAACATTACCAGTCTGAGACCGGAAATAGTAGATGTGTTGATTTGGCGAGCTCTTTCCATCATAGGTATGCAGCGTTGGCAGTTTGAACTTCGGTGGATACGACACCGAATCCCACTCCAGCGGATAAGGACGAACTGCCCCTACCTTCTTTAATTCATCCCTCTGAGCCAGGGATGCGATCTGAGTTTGGAGGCCCTTAAGGACTTCGGCGTCTAAGGAAGAACCCTCCTTGGATTTCTCCAACTTTGGCTGCTCATTGCTGAAGTGTTCCTCCTCATCGTGATTGCTCCCGGCATCATTGTTGTTCCGGTCACTGAGGAGTTGAGCGAGCATCTGTTGAATGTTGTCCAGAGCTTCTTGCTGAGTTCTGGAAGTCTGCTCCTGAGCTTCCAGGCGCCGACGAAGGTCGTCGTTAGCGCTATCAGCCATGTTGACTGATACTCTGTCTGTTCGCACCGAGCTAACTGTCGCCGAAGAGGCGTACCCACTGTCTTCATCTTCTTCATCTGATGATTGGAGTGACCTCCTGGGCTGTGTCGAGGAAGAAGGCTGTTTATAATTGTAGGGTATCGCCACCCTAGATCTGGTGTTTCAGAAAACACCTTCCTCATGCACCAAGACTTCGCCTAAGCCTGGGCTGTAATTTGGATCTGGGGACTCTCGTCCTCTTCCGGTCATGTTGACGGATGCAGAGGGTAAATCTCGTGAGATGCTCCTTTTGCGGTGCTTCATCGAGGCTTGTACCGATAGCCGATTAAAAACTGACCGTCATCTTGGAGGCGTAGCGGGGATTGGCCCCAGCCGGCAATGGGCTGAGTGGAGTGTCACCAGCTGACATCCCACTTGTCGACAATAGGGGGAAGAGGTTTGTTTATCCGCTAACAATTTCCTCAGATCAGACCCGGTTGGGTCATTGCAATCGAGCGCAAAGGCTCTTTTGGATCGCACATAGGGCGATGTCCTGCTTCTGCAGACGGGATTAGCACTTAATAGTGCTTTGGTTCTAGCTTCGCCATCAGACGCGAACTTAGTACTTGACGCACTGGAAAGCGGAGCACGCTGTGGTGCTTTACCCGCTATGCTGCTGCGAAGGTAATTAGCCTTAGATGGTACTTTGGCTTCGGCTTCGCGGTCATGGACCCTGCGCGTACGCTGTGGTACAGTAGCTTCGCTCATGAGAACGAGGCCGACGCGAGGCATCGCTGCTCTTGAATTGGACAACGGTATGATTGCCGTTGTAACTTTATGATTGGAGCAGACAGGCATCTTGCTTTTTTCTTCACGGGAGAGGCGCGGTTTAGGCGTAGCTACGCCTGAAGCTTCGGTTGAAGACTTCTGTTTAGGCCTCCATATCCGCCTTGGCAGAGGAGGCTTAGATTCGCAAGGAATCTGATTAGCCACACACGAGGCTGAGGAGTGTCGGCAGAATTCTACTTCCGGTTTCTGATTCGAAACCTTGGTCGTGGAAACCTTCCTATGCTTCCGTGCTCGAAGCATTGGGCCACCCCCAGAGAGGACTTCTTCAAATCTTCCTTGATCGAACTGAACCACCAAGTTCTCACAAGTGAAGGAATCAGACTGCGGACGTGCTTCCTTGTTGCGCCAGAGGACCGCAGCAGGTTCGCAGAGAACCTTTTCAGTCTCCGCAGAGACTTTCTTTGAAGATTTAGCCAGAGAAGTTCTGGCTGCACCGGCTTTTCTGAATTCAGAGTTAGACCCGAAGGTCTGTTCTTCGCATTGCGACACTTGATTCTCGGCAGTGGAGAATTTCTTCCCCAGCGGACATCTTGTTTTCCATTATGTTTGCAAAGGGGGAAAACTTACAAAAAAGAGTTGAGGAGCTAAATTACAAGTATTCTTAAAAAGATTACAAGTAGATCTCCTCAGAGATTCTGGAGAAGTGTGCCGATAGGAGTCTGGTCAGCGCGCGACCACTTTGTCCCTTTGACGATGCGAGCGATGAGATTCCCTTCTCGCCTGGTTCGGGGAATCAGAGAACAGAAGGTTGGTAGAACCCTCTTGCTGCTTCTCAAAACCGCCTTCAATTAGGAATTCCTTCTCGCCTGGTTCCGGAAATTCCTTGAGAAGAGGACGATGTTAGGGTATCAACACCCTGAATAGAGAAAGCAATTCTCTAAAAAGGTCTCTGAATTCGAAAACGCACGGTGCTTTTTGAAGAAGCCTCTGCTTGTGGAGCTCTTCTGCGCGTCTGTCTGCCTGCCTCTCTCCTTGTACCCCTGATGGGCTATTTATATGGAGAGCAAGGGTATAATCGTCCCTTGAAGATATAGAAACAGATTGAATCGAATCTGTTTAAATCTGGAAAGTAGCCTTGCTGCGAGGCTAGGATCAGCTTCTGCGAAGCTAGAAATGGCAGGTCGGTTGATCCTCTTGATCTGTTTTGATCCTTTCCATATCGTTGAGGATTTCCCCTGATCTTCTTACTCGTTTTAGAAGAGTCAAGAGATTGTGGCAATCAACTGCCAAATTTGATCTCTGATTTGATCTTAATTGGATTTGATCTGATTGGATCCGATCTCATCCGGAGATTTGATTGGTCAAAGGTTGACCATAGCAGATCAATAGTGGCGCTGCCCGCATTGAGCTCGTAGCGGAGCTAGAGACGGTTTCTGGCGAAGTCCGAAAGAAATCATTTGGCGGGGCTGGAAGTCCTCTGTGGCAAAGTTGCGAGTTAACTTCCTGGCGAGGCTTTGGATGGCTTCGAGGCGAAGTCAAGTGATACTAGCCTCTCAAGCGAGGCTATCCCTTTGGGCTCATGTAATGCTAAGTGCTAGCACCTTAGACCTGCTGAGATCTGTTTAGAAACAATCCGGGTTCACTGTCTGCTTGCTGGATCAGTGGAGTCCAAGTTGCTTCCTTGTCCCTCAGAGATGGGTGGAAAACTGGTCTTCAGCTCGTCTGTCACTTGTCTTTTGTAAATGTCAACAAGTTTAGATATTGTTCGGACCAATAAGAATCTTATCTTTTTTAAGTGTCAACACTACATTGTTAGAACATGGCTCGGTTAATGAGAATGCATGAGGGATTACGTAGTTCTGTGGGGAGACAAGTACTACCCCCACTCCTACTATGACATGCCCTTACGGACCTGTTCTCGATGCACTGTCGAAGAAAAGTTATCACACTTGTCTTTCAAAAGATGTTTGGGTCAGATAAACTTTAGCGACTTTGTCTAAAAGATCCTCGTAAAGTTTGGTCGCTCTCGGATCTGGATGTTCAGCCAGGAAATCTGCCACCGCTTGTCCCTTCATGGCTTTTTGCGGTAGAAAGCGCATCTCATATTGGGAGAGTAGTATGGCCTATTTTGTCAGTCGACCATTTAGTGACGATGGCTTCACATTTTCTGGACGGTGAACACCAACGTCAAACATTCCTTTTCGATCAGGTTATACCGATGTTCGGCTCCAATTATAGTTCTGCTCAGATAGTAGACTGCCTGCTCGTGTCCTTGATCATCATTCTGGGATAGCAAAGCTCCTAAAAAATGATCCATCGCTCGAACGTATATCAGGAAAGATTTTCCTGACACCGGAGCTGTGAGGACAGGTGGTTGCGTGAGGCACTGCTTGATTTCCTCAAACGCTTGTTGCAAGCATCATCCCAGATGAATAAGACGCCCTTTTTCATTAATTTGGTAAAGGGTTGACATCTTCCAGAGAGATTTGAGATAAACCTCCGGATGTATGCTAGTCGCTCTTGCAATCCTCTAAGCTCCCTGAGATTCCTTGGAGGTTACATCTCTCGGACGGCATGGACTTTTTCTGGGTCTAGGTGAATTCCTTTAGATGTCACCACAAACCCTAAGAATTTACCGCTGGCTACCCCCAGGAAAGATTTGGTGGGGCTCATCTTCAACTGATGTGCCCGCATAATTTCAAAAACTGTCTTCAGATCGGCTATGTGGTCGCCCTTAGTGCGACTTTTTACTGCAATGTCGTCAACGTAGCACTCCATTGTTTTACGGATGTGTTCATGAAAAATTGCATTCATAGCTCTCTGATATGTTGCCTTCTTTAGTCCGAAAGGCATGCAAGTATAGCAATATATGCCCAGTGGTGTCCTGAAAGAAGTATGCTTTTTATCATCAGGGTACATTTTGATTTGATTGTACCCTGAGAACCCATCCATGAAGGACATTCGTTCAAACCCGCACGTATTGTCAATCATGATATCTGTAATTGGGAGAGGGAATTCGTCTTTGGGACAGGATTCATTTAGATCGCGAAAATTGATGCGAATTCGGATCTTCCCATTTTTCTGGTAACGGGGATGATATTGGCTACCTAATTAGGGTGTTGCTCCTCCCTGATGAAGCCAGAGTCTATAAGCTTTTTAACTTCCGACTGGATTGCTTTCATTATTTCTGGACGGAATCGTCACTGCTGCTATTTGACTAGCCTCACGTATGAATTAATGTTAAGGTGATGCATAACCATTCGAGGAGTAAGCCCAGGCATGTCCTCGTAATTCCAAGCGCAAACATCTATATACTCTCGCAAAAGAGATATTAAGTCTTCTTTCTCGGAGGGTGATAAACTTTTGCTTATAAAGATGGGCTTAGGATTAGCCTCATCTCCCAGATTAATCTAGGTGATCTTATCTTCTTTGGGTGGTTCGCGTTATTTAAAGCGAATATCTCAGAGAGTATCTAGGTGTTTGATCCAAGAATCTGTATCAGACTGGATCGTTTCTTCATCTTCATCTTCTGGGTGGCTTGTTGAAACCATTTTTACTGAAAGTTCTCTGAAGAGGTTGTCGATACTGACGTCCGACTCCCTCGATGACGTGCCAGATGAGTAATCATGGTCTAATGACTCTTCGGACTCAGAGGCTGATGGAATTGGAGTTGACACATAGCCCAAACCCCTGCGAGTTCGATGGTAATAGTCGAGAGTCTTCCCTTTTGGAACGAAAGACCGAGGTAGTGTTCTTCTTCCTTTGTCGAAGTTCAAACTAGGACCGTTTGTTAGATCATACCCCATCCTCTCCATCATTCTGAGTACGTTTGGCTTATAATAAGAGAACTGAGGAGATTTGTTCTCGTTTTTTGAGTCTTCGCGAGACATCAATTCGGACTTAATTCTTCCGAAAAGAATTGATTTTTGGCCTTTGCGTCGTGCTGGCACTATGAATACTGATTCTTGCGCATCACCAACAACTTTTTACGTTTTGAGAGATGACTTCATTAGTACATGCAATGATGTCAGAGCATCTATTGCCGACCAGGGAACATTATCCACTTCGGTACTACTGTCAGATGGTACTGAATCAGAAGCAAACACAGAAAAGTAAGCCAAATTCAACTCTTCATTAATATACCACTCACCTATATCTTCAGCGGTGTTATTAACACTGAGCTTTTTAATGCTTGTTACAAGTGGATTTAATTCCCACATGCACTCTTCTTCCGCCTCTGGCTCAGTGTCAGCTTCATTACCAAAGTCTGATTCCTCTGACTGTGGGTTCTCGTTCATCTTCAAAGAGTCTTAGTACAGGAGGGAGTCTGTGAAATAATTCTCTACCCCCTTGAACGGCTGCCTTTCGGCAATCAATATTTAGACTTTCCTACTTCCGTCGATGTGCTTCATGACTTGATGGAGAGTGGAGGGGACGATGAAATTATCATGAATCCACGGTCGTTTGAGTAGCAAATTGTATGAAGTGTCGGCGTCGATCACATAGCACGTCACTTTAGATCTTAGGTCCATGATCTGACATTTGAGCTTGATCTTCCCCATTGGGCGCGTACAATTGGCATTGAAATCATAGATGGTAGTTTGGGTAGCGCTCAATCGGTGGGTGTGGATCCCTAAGTGATGCATGACCTGGTAAGGCATGATACTCAATGCGGATTCTGGATCTACCTGAAGTACAGGGGCCGATCATGTTTCCCCTTAACCTGCATGTCATCTGGCATGAAGGTGATGAAGGGAGATTTTTGGGAGGCATGGAGGTAGTCCTCTACATCTTCCTCCTGTGGTTTATCCAGGATCTGGACCATGAAGACCTCAGCATCAACTAGGGCTTCCCTCAGAGCTTCTCTTATTGACTTTGATAGTCTCATGAGCTCGTAGAGGGTGATCCAGGCCGGATATTGGCCAGTTGAGCCAAGACGTCAAAATGGTAAGGTGTTGGAGATCCTTTCGCGTTATTCTTTGGGAGAGCCTTGGAAAATCGAAGCTCTTTCTGCTTCTCCACAGGTTGCTTTGCGGAGGGCTTGGTTGACTCTGTAGTAGGTTTGGGAGGGCTTGCCACCATTTCGTCATACTTCTTTAAATAGATTGACCCGAATGGGTTTCTACCACGAGCAGTTTATTGAGCTCTGTGTCAAGGACGATTGTTTCCTCTTCCGAATCGGTTAGTGAGGGAACATCGGTTTCTGCTTTCGGAGAAGAAGTGCACATCACATTACAGGACAAAACTTTCGCCTTGCCTTTGGACTTTTTGTTAGTAACAGTAGTCCACTGTTGGCCATCAATAAGGTCAGGATGAACCCACATAATTTCTTCCTGAGGTGTAGGGATAGGTACAAGACCTTTTTCTACTGATGATGTGGATCCGTATTGATCATTCTTAGTTCCCCTTTCGGGATGGGAACCACTCTGGACGGTGCTGGAGGCTATTTTCTAAACTAAAGAAATGATGTCATATTAGCCGTCACTTTCTTCTGCCCTGGATGGAACTTTAGCACTTCTGCATCAATTAGAGATTGAAGAATATTTTTGAAGATATAACAGCTCTTGGTGGGGTGCCCTAGCATCCTGTGATACAAGCAGTAGTTAGGATTGTCGGACTTGCTGACTTCTTCAGGACGTCTAGCTTCAGTATACTTCAATTTGTTGCTCTTGTTGAGTAACTTGAACAACGAATGGACATGCTCGTCTTTGAAGGAATAATGCTTGTTGGCACGTGGCTGACTTGAAGAACCACCTCCCCTGGCCGACTGAGGTTTGACGAGGGATTTTGTCTCTGTCGCCAATGTATCTTTTCTTTTTGATTGAAAAGATATTTCTGGCGTGCTCTCATCAACTTTTTGGGTCTGGGTTTGTTTTCTTCCGCCCTAACCCTGGAGACAATTTCTTTAGCCGTTCACCTTACTGGACCAACTGTTTCCATGTGCGGCTTTCGGCAACTCCTATTTGGACTAGGAGCGAAGTTTGTAGATTGTGACGGCATGTTCTACCGGGGTGGCCTGGGCTATTCCTCTAGGACATCGGAGCACCATATTCCGAAATCTTTCCATAAATGTTTTGACCGACTCTCCCTTTCGCTGTTTCGCGGCCAGGAGAGTAGGCATTATAATCTCCGAGTTATCTTCAAAGAAGCATGTCAGGAAGAACTTCTCCATATCACCACAATTTTTAATGGAGCCTTCTGGGAGTTTCATGAACCATTCAAAGGCAAGCCCTTTTAGAGTGCCGATGAATAAACATGCCAAGATGGCATCATTATCTATCACATTTTTTGTCTGAGACTTGAAGTAGTAGATGTGTCGGTTCAGTGACCCTTTGCCGTCGAAAGCCTGTAAGGTCAGAGCTTTGAACTTAGGGGGTACGGAACAAGGTCCCACTCGACCAGATTTGGCCGGATCACTCCTGCTTCTTGGAGGCCTTTCCGGTTGGTAAGGGCTTCCAGACGCTACTCTAATTGACTCATTCTTTTAGAGTGAATACCCCCATTCTCCTGGTTGCCTTCCTCTTTAGACGAGGATTTAGACGACTCAAAATTAGATGCTCCTTCTCCTCGATATGTACGGAAGATAAGCTTTCTCCTTCTTTCCATTTGCCTTTAGACTTCTTAGAAGAAGCTTTATCGGTTGACTTCCTCTTGTCTTCATGCAATTGTGCAAGCATCTGCTTGAGGGAATCGATAGATTCTTATTGAGCACGAATCATATCGAATTGTTCTCTCTGGACCTGGGCTTGTTATTCAAAGTGCCTGGCCGTCTCCTCAGGAGTGTTTGTCTGTACGCAAAGGCTTCCTTCTCTATAGAAGAGTTCGAGGCCTACGATTCTGCAATGATGGAGTGTGATTCACTTACTTCAATGCCTCGAGCTAGGGCACTGTAGTTGACCGGGGCAACCGTACCAGTCCGAGTGTAAATATGCCGGTACACTCCTTCTGGCTCTGTGTAAGACTCGTCAGAGCTAACCACCAGTTATTTTCCCCTACTTCTACTTGTCATGTTTGCAGTGACTTCAGGTACTCACGTCAGAGAAGGCTCTCCTTCTGTAGGAGCGATACCTCTTGGCTAATTGGGAGGTCGAGGTCAATCGTCTGAATACCGATTGTTTGCTTGCATGTGAGCTGCAGCGGCATTCAGAGAACATTGCCGTGATGAGCCATTCACAGCAGCAAGATGGAGTGATCTGATTAGCACTGCTTTTCTTTGTCAAATAATCTCTTAGATCCGTGAGAGGGGGATCAAATTAGCCTTGGGTTGTTGAGGGCTTTTCATCTTCTGAGAGTCACCCTTACGTCGAGAATCTAAGACGGAGGGTTCAGAAACGCGGAGCTCACGTTATGTAGAACATGCCCAGCTCTCGCGTTTTGACTTTGAAACGTGGGTTTCGTGTCTCTGCTGAGCAGAGACGCATACCTCACGTTGTTGATTGTCGCATTTGGTTAGCGACGATTGAGACACGCGGACATTCTCGATTCCATGTCTGGTTGTAGAGACGCGGGTCTTGTATCTCTGAGAAGAAACATAGCCCTCGCGCTACTGAACATCACGTTTGGGAAGTGAAATCTCAGAAATGCAAGCTTATTGGGCTTCGCGTTTTGGTCTTCATACGCAGACTTCGCGTAACTTAGAAGAGACACAGGCTTGAGCCTCGCATTCTGTACCTACTGGACAGATGGTTATTCCAGCTTCTTGCACATGTGATTGACGAGCGCATCGTCTTTGTCAACGTTCAGCGTTCTGGTTACGCCGTACGGGTTGCTGGGAACCCCTGGTAACCTGGAACTGAGGAAGAGGACGGGCATGAATGGGCTGAATATCAGCAACGCTAACCTCGTGAGTCTCGTGGGAGACGTTGACGCGGGTGTTACGTGTGATGTGGTTAGCCATGGCCTCTTTTTGCCAGTCCCGTCTGAAGGGATCTCAGAGCAAACTTGAGAGTGGGTCCCTGAGGAGACCTTGCGGTACTGCCACGCCCTAGGGCTCTTAGAGCCGGAAGGGAGGAACTCTTCATATTTTGCCTAGTCAAACTCGACGATGAGTGATTCAATCATTTTTCCCATGTAGGTGACGTCACCTTGCGCCACGACTTACTCATCTGTAGAGAAAGTAGTCCCCAGCGGAGTTACCATCTCTTGTTTGGTGGGAAAAAAATTGGGCACCGATGTGTAAATTCTTTATCTGATTACAAAGAAAATTACAACGGATTAATAATTCTTTTACAAGAGAGGGGAGATATTCAAGCTCAAATCTCCCCTTTGTTTAATGCGGGGTTCTTGATGTGGCGATGGAAAGCAAATCTTATTTTTCGTTGACCGGGTGAACGTCAGGACCTCTTGGGAATCCTCTCTTTGGATGGTGGAAGAAGTAACACAGCTTCTGTTCAACAAAAATCTCAAAGAGACTGTAGGCAAAAACAAACTTGTACGCAGCAAGTTGTTAGAAGAGTTGAACTCTCTCTTTCTTTTAGCTAGGGATCTTGGTCTTTCTACGGCTTACAACCAAAGTTCTTCTGATAAAAGATTTTCCGACACCTCTTTTATAGCAAACTGGGCTATTTATAGAGGTTTTAGGGGGTAAAAGTGTCCCCTAAAAACGCTCCATAATAGGGGTTAACTCCCTCATTATGTAGGCAGTAATTGACTTAGTAATGAAGGCAGTTATAACCGAGACGCGAGCTTTAGGCCTCGCATTTTGCCATTGAGGTGATGCTTGAGAAACGCGAGCTTCAAGCTGCGTTAAACTTCACGTGAGACGCGGGCTTTGGACTCTGCGTCTAGGTACTGCAGTAATATTAAGATGCAGCTTTCATGCTCCGCGTCTTGGTCATTACAGTGATGTTGAGACGCGGGCTTCAACCCTCGTGTCTTAGTGCTGCGCTGGTGGCTGATTAGCCTTGCGCCTGGAGTTTGAATTTTGCTTTTTTATGACTTGTCTTCAGTGATTTTTAGATAGCCAACAATATTAAAGAATGGTACATTTCACTTGCCCCCTTATATTTCATATAATTATTTTTGGGGCCCTAAAAATTATCAATAGCCCTTGGATATTCTTGAATATTACATATCTAACCTCGCTTTATATTTTGTGGGTTTTCAGGTGATATCTCGGTCATTTAGTGTCGGATTTGGATGATTCTCGAGCCATAAAGCTTGTGGAAACGAGAGCTACGCATATATAGTACTTATAAATGAATCAGATAGAGGTAGAGTTAATTATAAAATAATTACAAATATAATATACTGATGATTGATTAAACATATCTAATGTTGAATTTTGGGATGTGATGTACAGAGGCATTGATAGGAAATAAATAATAAATTTATATTACTAAGAATTGGTCGTTACAAGTCATTATTGTGTATACCATGCTTGTTCGGTTATATGATCATATTTAAATCGTATTGTGTATGCTCATTGAATTAACTGTTCAGACAAAATATTACAATTATCATGAATGAATGTTAATTACTATATTTATAATTCTGGAAGAATTGATGAATGATGTATAAGTAGTATAGGAATGAGGAAATGGGATAACCATGTGTAAAATAAACTTTATATGATTGCTTTGATTAATATATCTCATACTTTTTATTGAACTCTTGATATGATGTATGATTTGTTTCTATGTGATATATTTCATGCATGTGTATACTTAAGGAGGAAGGGGCGGTGCGGGAGCCGGTAAGAGGGAAAAGACGGTGTTATTATTAAATACACACACATATATTTCCGGGGTGGTGGCCTTGTGTGTGTGTGTATTTAACGTTTCAATGTGTGTGTATGTGTGTGTGTGTGTGTGTGTGTGAAGGGTCGGGCAGGAGCCGGTAGGAGGCGAAAGATGGCATATATGATATTATACGGAGTGTGCGATATATGTATATGTGATATAAGTGTATGTACACTTGTAACACCCCGATCCCGCAGGTATGGAGACGTTACTATGATGTATATACGCAGGTCGGAAATATCCTCACATATATACGTTAAGCATCAGTACAGGAAAGAATCAGAGTGCGAAAGCACGGTGGTTATATACGTTTCAACAATAATTACAAGTACACTGCTATCACAGAATATGATCTTATATTACAAGAATATTATATCACCGATAGGCGTAAACACGAGAATACAAAGAGATATACAAGTATGAATAGTATAAAAGATGCTCATGAGTTGCAAAAGACAACTCGAGAGCCGAGTAGGAGGCCTGGAAGAAAAGGGCTTTGGATGGTCTGCCAATGATCCATGCTTTCACGCGAATCTCTAATCAGCAACCGGGAGAATCCACAAGCTCTAAGCACTGAGATCTGGACATGTAGGTCCAAGGTTGTCAGAAGTAACCCAACAAGTATTGAGAAGAGTGCCAAGTGACATGCATAGAAAAACACACGTGTGAAAGTATACTTAGAGGGGTGAATAGGTGTACAAGTTAATCTAGGACAAATGATGCGGAATTAAAAACTTAATTGCAAACACACTATGTGTAATCAAGAGTGAGTCCGAATTCCCCGTGAAGGGCTCTGGAACTACTCCTCTAGATTTCTCTAAATTAAGAGTTGAGATGCTTTAAAATCTCTCTTGATTGAACACAAGTATAGGCAAACAAACTATATCTAGCATGTATATGAATATGAGCAAGTAATAACGATGCAAGATAGATATATATACATACATACATACATATATATATATACACATACATATATATATATACACACACACACACACAGATAGAGAGAGAGAAATAGATCAAACGTAAACACAAAGATATATTTTGAGGTTCGAGCTACTGCTCTACGTCCTCGCCTTCACACAGAATGATTTTCACTATATCCAAACAGGACCTTCTATAAAAGAACCTCCACTGAAGAATTACAACTCAACACTGAGAGTACACAACTCCTCCTCTCAAACACAAACACCTCTATACAAGAGGGAAGGCAGAAAGCCAAAACAAAGAAAAGTTACAATCTTGGTGATCCAATGATCACAAACCACACTTGATGATCTAGAGAGATCACAAATAATTTTTCTCACAAAATAAGATCCTAAGATAGATATAGAATTGAGTAGCTCAAGTATGTGAGAAAAACAAATTTTTGAAAAGAAAACACAAAGAAAATTTTTGGAAAAAACTCTTGATAGATGAAGAAATGAAAACTCTAAACTTGATTTCTCAAAATTTTGTTTTCTTTGATTTTCCAAAAACTTTGAAACAAATAAAGAATAAGAATTTTAGTACAAAAACTCTTGAAAAACTAACTGAAAACACTTGAGAGATAGAAATTTTGCTCTTGAAATTCTTATGAGAAACAGCCCCCAAAACCCGTATTTATAGGGCTTGGAAAAAACTAGCCGTTGGGGTCAAAAACTGTCCAGAATGGGCTGTCGGTCGACCGCCCGATCGACCGGCCAATGGTCAAAAACTTGACCATTTGAACCTGTCAGTCGATCGCCTGGTTGACCGGCCCCAAGGCAAAACTGCCTATCGGTCGACCGCTCGGTCGACCGAGGCCAGATTAAGAGAACAAACTCTCTGGTCGGTCGACCTACCAGTTGACCGGCCCAAGTGCTAAAGCCTTGTGCACTCCTATGCACATCGGTCGATCGTCCGGTCGACCGAGCTCTGGTCCGGTCGACCGCCAGAAGGCATAAACTAGGATTTTTAAGGTTACAGAATGGACTTGTAAACGCCCTAAAAAATCAAATAAAATACACAGAATTTCACAAAAATAAGTTCTTATCAATACTTTGAAATACAAATATGTGTGATAAAAAATCAACACATATTACAAACATTTTGAACTATTTTTGAGGTTTAAAAATTTAGCTTTAAACCAAAATCGGTATTTTTCAAAACCAAGTTCTAAATGGCAATCCGATTTTTTCAAACTTGTATAAATACAAAAAACATGATATTTGAAACACATATGATGCATAGTGTGTATGAATAGAATCCAATACAGATGTAAATGATATATTTATAATTTTGACATTAAATTCAAAAGTAAGTTTTGATAAAAACAAGACTTAAAACACATGACAAGATATAAATCAAAATAAGTTTTTAAACAATACAAAACATTAATGTATATAGATGAAATCTAACATATATATAAACCATGTAAACTTCTTCTGATTCTATCTTTTTATGAAAATGATATATGTATATTCTTGAAAAATCCAAAATGGTTAAACCGAAACCAAAACTCTAAAACTTTGAATTTGTGTGTGCGCACTTAAGCATATCAAAACTATTCTATCGTTACACAAGATCTAAAACAATAAACAAACCTGAACCGAAGTCTTCTTATCGATCTACATCTCCAAGATGACTCGATCCAAACACGATTCATGAGCATGACTCCATCTTGAGTACTTGATGCGATCTTAAGGTATGGCTCTTGAATCAATACGTGTTAGCTTGCAAACTTGACTTTAAATCCTTTATTAAAACTAAACACCTACTCAGATCTTGATCAATATCTAAAACTATATAAACACAAGATCCTTAGTAACTTAACTTCATAAGTTAGTCATCATTAAAACTAAGGTGAAGGGCCTTTGTGCCAACAATCTCCCCTTTTTGGATGATGACAAAATTTATGAGATTATATATGCATTGATTAAGGATAGGCTTCATAGAAGCCCCCCTTAACTCATGCATATCAATAAATATAAAGATATTTAATGTAAGCTGAAATACTAATAAACAATAATAAAACAAATATGAAATATGAATCATAAAATATATGCATAAGAATATGCATAAAATAAATATATGCATATAAACACAAGTAAAACATGCATATATAAACACTAAATCTTTCTCCCCCTTTTTGTCAATCATAAACAGAGGGGTGAAAAAACAACAAACAATACCAATAAACAAAATTTTGATACCAATAAAAACTATCAATTGAAAGAGAAACACTCTATTTATCATATGAAAATGAAACAATCTTTTTATCAATTGATACCAATAGAAGGATATGATACCAATTGAAAGTAAAAAACTAATTTTCTTTTAAAGTAAACACTAAAATTATTTTGCAATATAGATACCAAATTAAGAATAATACCAATTGAAGATTATTAATACCAATATTGAAAATGTTAGTATTTTTCAAACAAAATATTTTTCATCATAAAAGTGAGAGTAATATACCAATTGAAAATGAATACAAATTGAAAAATAAATAAAAAAACTTTCCCTTTATGAAATACCAATAAAAATAATGTATAAACTTGCAAAGATATCAATTATCATTAAGTACTAAATCAATTTATGCTAAAAAATGTATGGACATTGTAAAATAAGTATAAGAAAATATCTATATGTATGTATTATCAGAGCAATATAATATCAATTGAAATATGATGCATACATATACATAAAAGACATGAGTATATAAAAATTAATTTTCATGATAAGCAAGTGTATAACTCATAACTACCTCCCTTTCAGCATATGTTTAAATAGATTTTCAATAAGGATATACAAGGCATGATTGCCCATCCAACCACCCTTAGATGAGATGGTAGGAGTTTTCAAAAATATGGTTTGAAAGTATTTTAACATATTTGAAAGCTTTACCAATTGAAAAATAATGAACTAATTTAAAGTAATTTTTAAAATTAGTTCTAAATCCTTCAAGTAAGGAATAAAACAAATATTTATCCCATGAAAAAATGAAAATCACACGATCATCAAACTCAAGAAGCGATAAAGCACATATAAGCTCATGAAATAAAATCACGAGTAAACAAAAGATATAGAGGGCACAAAAATCATGTAATCAACATATGAAAGGAGATATGACAATGAAGCTCAATCAAGAAAAAAATTCCTTTTTCATAAACAAGAAATCATCAAAACTTTAATTTTTATCCAAACTAAACAAACTTCAAGATATCTGTATGTTTTGTCAAAACTAAAGTATACATACATATACAAACATGAAAAGAGTCCATAATGGAATACATGACATGTAAAGCAAGTGACTCTAAGATAGACATGTATATCTAATAGTTTTAAACAAAATTAACATATTTATGAAGCAAAACACGAAAACATATACAAAAAATAGAGAATACAAATATAAATTCAAGAATCATCAAAACTATGTTATACAAGTACATCTAATGAGTACACAAGAGTAATGAAGCACCAAACATAATAATCAAGTGTAGCTCATTACTTGTACAAATATAAACAGAAGTTTAACAAAAGTCACATCTAAACACGTAATCAAAACATGAAGTACAAAAATATAAACAAATATGATCATTAGGCTAAATACTAGTGATATTAGAATCAGAATATACACAATAACTAAACTATAGTGAGAACACAAGAATATGAATCCATATAAATATGGGTGTATCTCAAAGACTATCTATGTATATCACATGTCTAATTAACATTGTATTTAACATAATAAACATGAAAAAACATGACATTCTCAAAATATCAATGAAAGCATGTAAATAAAAATAAAGAGTTAGAGATAGTTACCAAACTGAGTGGACTAATCTCTATATCTCCAAAGCATGGTGGTCCTTCCATCAAACTTTCCTTGAAAGTGATGCATCCATAAATATGATCTTTTAGCTCGAAACGTATTCACCATCAAGGCACCAATAATCTCACGTCTTGTGAGAGCCCATACCTATATCAAGTGAAATAGGGATGAATTTTGGTACCCAAACTTTCTTGGATCCATGGGGGTTAGCATCTTTCCTGACTCAAACATAGTTACTTGCAAAATTAATAGCATTTATTCTATCATAACAAAATTTTGTAAGGAGGCCCTTGCGACCATAATGTGTACAAGTGTACACTCTAACATACATAGTGTTATGTGTGTGAACATGATAATCATGTGTATGCCGTGATGGGTGTGCATGAATATGTAGAGCATGTTTTTTTTGAAACATTGATTCCAATCGTGTTAGTTCATGACGGCTCAAAGTGGAGCCCAAACAATCAACACTCTTCTTCAAAGTATAAATATCATTATCAATACTTGAAGAAAGTGTGGAGTAAGCAACATGTTTATCAATAGAATATGATGCAATAGAAATATGATAAACACGAGCATCAAAATTATTTTTCAAAGAAACTTTTTCCTTTGAAACTAAATTCAATTTTTTTTGAAATTAAAATAATTTTCTTCTTCAAAGAATTATTTTCTTTTACAACAAAATCAAGTTTTGAAGACAAAATCTCATTCTTCTTCAAAACAACATTAAGCTCATTTTTATTTTTCAAAATTTTATTTTTATTTAAAACAAGGTGAAGTTGGGTTTTTAATGAATCCCTTTCATTTGAAACCTTAACTTTTTCTTGCAAAATCAAATCAAGTTTTGAAAATAAATTTTTATTTTGCTTTTTTAATTCAAAACTTTTTATTTTAAAAGTTTATATTTTGAAAGCAAATCTTCACGAAACAATGAAAGTTCTTCATTCAATACATGTGCATCCATACTATCATGATCATTTAAAGAACTAGCACAATCACCAAGATGGGTATCTGAATTTACCTCAAGGGAGTCATTCCCTTAGACCATGTAGCACGTTTTCTCGGATTCATCCCCAATTACCTCTTTCTCTGAAATATGTGAAGCTTGTTCCTTGGGAGAGGTAAATGTGTTCCACACTGCAAAAGCGGAATCACAATGAGAAACTATAAATAAATGTTCTTTGCTAAGTGATTGCCTAAGTGCAGTCAATGCTTGTGCATTAGCTTCTATATGCTTGCCATTACTAATATAAGAGCTATTAGTTGTGGCAAGATAAACATACAATTCTAGGGCATTGAGGTAAGCACTCATCTTAAACTTTCACATGTCAACGTTGAAAATATCATACATGAGAGGGGCAAGGAAATCCATGAGTGTAAACTATATGTGTGCAAATCAAATCTAGATTAGCAATCCAAGGATCATACTCCTAAGTGGTTAAACCGACTATTAGGAGCGCTAGCCCTAATACCAATTGAAAGTACACCTAGAGGGGGTGAATAGGTGTACAAGCTAATTTAGGACAAATGATGTGGAATTAAAAACATAATTATAAATACACTATGTGTAATCAAGAGTGAGTCTGAATTCCCCGTGAAGGGCTCTGGAACTACTCTTCTAAATTCCTCTAGATTAAGAGTTGAGGTGCTTTAAAAGCTCAATTGATTGAACACAAGTTTAGGCACACAAACTATATCTAGCATGTATATGAATATGAGCAAGTAATAACGATGCAAGATATAAAGAGAGAGAAAATAGATCAAACCCAAACACAGTGATATATTTTGAGATTCGAGCCACTGCTCTATGTCCCCACCTTCAAACAGAAGGATTTTCACTATGTCCACACAGGACCTTCCACAAAAGGATCTCCGCCGAGGAATTACAACCCAACACCAGGAGTACACAACTCCTCCTCTCAAACACAAACACCTCTACACAAGGGAAGGCACAAAGACAAAGTAAAGAAAAAGTTACAATCTTGGTGATCCAATGATCACAAATGACACTTGGTGATCTAGAGAGATCACAAATAATTTTTCTCACAAAATAAGATCCTAAGATAGATATAGAATTGAATAGCTTAAGTATGTGAGAAAAATAAAATTTTGAAAAGAAAATACAAAGAAAAACTCTTGCGAAAAACTCTTGATAAATGAAGAAATGAAAACTCTAAACTTTATTTTCCAAAACTTTGTTTTCTTTGATTTTCCAAAAACTTTGAAACAAATAAAGAATAAGAATTTTAACACAAAAACTCTTTTGAAAAACTAGGTGAAAACACTGGAGAGATGGATAAAATTTACTCTTGAAATTCTTATGAGAAACTGTCCCCAAAACCCTATTTATAGGACTTGGAAAAAACTAGTTGTTGGGATCAAAAACTGCCCAGAATGGGCTGTCGGTCGACGGCCAATGGTCAAAAAATTGACCGTTTAAGCCTGTCAGTCGACCGGCCCTATGAAAAAATTGCCTATCGGTTGACCACCCGATCGACCGAGACCAGAATCAGAGAGAAAACTTTCTGGTCAGTCGACTGACCGGTCAACCAGGGCCAGATCTAGAGAGCAAGCTCTTTGGATCGATCGACCGTACGGTCGACCGACCCAAAGGCCAAAGACTTATGCACGTCCTGTGCACATCAGACGACCGTCCGATCGACTAAGCTCTGATCCGATCGACCGGTCGGTCGACTGCCAGAAGGCTCAAACCAGTGTTTTCAGGGTTAAAGAATGGACTTGTAAAAACCCTAAAAAATCAAATAAAATACATAAAATTCCAGAAAAATAAGTTCTTATCAATACTTTAAAATACAAATATGTATGATAAAAATCAACACATATTACAAACATTTTGAACTATTTTTGAGGCTTAGAAATTTAGCTTAAAATCAAAACCGGTATTTTCCAAAACCAAGTTCTAAATGGAAATCCGATTTTTTCAAACTTGTATAAATACAAAAACATGATATTTGAAACACATATGATGCATAGTGTGTATGAATAGAATTCAATACACATGTAAATGATATATTTATAATTTTGACATTAAATTCAAAAGTAAGTTTTGATAAAAATAAGACTTAAAACACATGACAAGATATACATCAAAATAAGTTTTTAAACAATACAAAACATTAATGTATATGGATGAAATCTAACATATATATAAACCATGTAAACTTCTTCTGATTCTATCTTTTTATGAAAATGATATATGTATATTCTTGAAAATTCAAAACGGTTAAACCGAAACCAAAACTCTAAAACTTTTGAACTTGTGTGTGTACTTGAGGATATCAAAACTAGTCTATCCTTACACAAGATCTAAAACAATAAACAAACCTAAAACGAAGTCTTCTTGTCGATCTCCATCTCCAATATGCCTCATCTAAACACGATCCATGAGCTTGACTACATCTTAAGTATTGTATGCGATCTTTAGGCATAAGCTCTTGAATCAACACGTGTTAGCTTTCAAACTTGACTTTGAATTCTATGTTGAAACTAAACACGTACTAAAATCTTGATCAATATCTGAAACTATATAAATACAAGATCATTAGTAACTTAACTTCATAAGTTAGTCATCATCAAAAGTTAAGTGAAGGGCCTTTGGGCCAACAATCTCCCCCTTTTTGATGATGACAAAACTTATGAGGTCATATATAAATTGATTAAGGATAGGCTTCATAAAAGCTCCTCCTTAACTCATGCATATCAATAAACATAAAGATATTCAATGTAAGCTCAAATACTAATAAATAATAAAACAAATATGCAATTAGAATCATAAAACATATGCATAAGAATATGCATAAAACAAATATATGCATATAAACACAAGTAAAAAATGTATATATAAGCACTAAATCTTTTTCTCCCTTTTTGTCAATCATCAACAAAGGGGTGATGGAAAACAAACAATACTAATAAACAAAATTTTGATACCAATTAAAACTATCAATTGAAAGAAATCAATTGAAAGAGAAACAATCTTTTATCAATTGAAAATGAAATAATCTTTTACCAAATACCAATAGAGGGGCATGATACCAATTGAAAGTAAAAGCAAAATTTTTTTTAGGTAAACACTAAAATCATTTTGCAATATAAATACTAAATTTAGAATAATACCAATTGAAACTTATTGATACCAATATTGAAAAGTAAGCATTTTTCAAATAAAATATTTTTCAACATAAAAGTGGGAGTAAGATACCAATTGAAAATGAATACTAATTGAAAGATAAATCAAGAAATATTTTTTCCTTTATGAAATACCATAAAAATAATGCATAAACTTGTAAAAATATCAATTATCATTAAGAATTAAATCAAGCTTAGCATAAATCAATTTGTGCTAAAAATATATAGATATTATAAAATAAGCACTAGAAAAACATCTATATGTATGCATGATCAGAGCAATATAATATCAATTGAAATATGATGCATACATATATATAGAAGACATGAGTATATAAAAATTGATAAGTAAGTGTATAACTCGTAACTACCTCCCTTTCATGTATATGCTTAAATAGATTTTCAATGAGGATATACAAGGCATGGTCGCCCATCAAATCGCCCTTAGATGGTAATTGTTTTCAAAAATATGACTTGAAAGTATTTTAATATATTTGAAAACTCTACCAATTGAAGAATAATGAGCTAAATTTAAAGTAATTTTCAAAATTAGTTCGAAATCCTTCAAGAAACGAATAAAAACAAATATTTATCCCATGAAAATATGAAAATCACACGATCATCGACACTCAAGGAGCGATAAAGCACATATAAGCTCACGAAATAAAAATCATGAGTAAATAAACGATATAGAGTGTACAAAAATCATGTAATCAACATATGCATGGAGATAAGACAATGAAACTCATTCAAAAAAAATTCCTTTTTCATAAACAAGAAATCATCAAAACTTCAAATTTTATCAAAACTAAACAAACTTCAAGGTATATGTATATTTTGTCGAAACTAAAGTGTACATACATATCCAAACATGAAAAGAATCCATAATGGAATACATGGCATGTAAAGCAAGTAACTCTAGGATAGACATGTATATCTAACAGTTCTAGATAATATTAATATATACATGAAGTAAAACATGTAAAAAAATAGAGAATACAAATATAAATATAAAAATCATCAAAACTAGGTTATACAAGTACATCTAATGATTACACAAGAGCAATGAAGCACCAAACACAATAATCAAGTGTAGCTCACTACTTGTACAAGTATAAATACAAGTTTTACAAAAGTCACATTTAAGCATGTAATCAAAACATGAAGTACAAAAACATAAACAAATATGATCATTACGCTAAATGTAAATGATATTAAAACTAGGATATATACAATAGCTAAACTATACTGAAAACACAAAAATATGAATTCATATAAATATGAGTGTTCTCAAAGACAATCTATGTATATCACATGTCTATTTAACATTACATTTAGCATAATGAACATAGAAAAAATATGACATGCTCAAAAATATTACTGAAAGCTTGTAAACAAAAATAAGGAGTTAGAGATAGTTACCAAACCGAGTGGAATAATCTCTATATCTCCAAACTATTGTGGTCCTTCCATCAAACTTTTCTTGAAGGTGATGCATTTATAAATATGATCTTTTAACTTGAAATGCATTCACAATCAAGGCACCAATACTCTCACGTCTTGTGAGAGCCCATACCTACATCAAGTGAAATAGGGATGAATTTTGGTACCCACACTTTCTTGGGTCCATAGGGGTTAGCACCTTTCGTAACCCAAACATACTTATAAATTAATAGCATTTATTCTATCATAACAAAATTTTGCAAGGTGGCCCTTATGACCACATGTGTACAAGTGTACACTATAGCATACATAGTGTCATGTGTGTGAACATGATGAGCATGTGTATGCCATGATGGTTGTGCAAGCATATGTGAAGCATATTTCTTTCAAAATATAGATTCCAATCATGTGTGTGTAGGTCACCAAGAGGGGGTGAATAGGTGACAAGCTAATCTAATGTAAACAAATGCGGAATTAAAAACTATTAAGCTAACACACTAAGTATAAGATGAAGGGCTCTGAACGATGTTCATAAGATTTCTCTAGATTAAGAGTTGAGGTGTCACTATGGCTCTCTTAGTTGAATAAGTGTGAGCAAGCAAACCCAAGCATATATTCAATTAAACACAAATATATCAAGCATATAAAGAGATAAACAATATAAGCATGCAAGATACATAAACACAAGTGAGTGAGAGATGAGCAATCGCAAATACGGGAGAATTGTTTCGAGGTTTGAGCACACTTGCTCTACGTCCCCGCCTTCAACACTATGAAGGATTTTCACTATAACGATCCCGCAAGATCACCCGGTGCTGTAACACCTACAACGAGTTCACACTAGAACTCTTGGACTAACAAGTTCAATACTTGTTCCCGTAAGAACAACACACATAAACATACTATCTTGACAAGGCCGTGCATCTATACTGAACTCCCACAAGAGCTGATCACAGCGCGAACCCATAAGTCGCCTCCTGAAATATAAAGATGAATACTTGGTGATCTCTACATTTTGATCACCAAAAATAACTCTCACAATAAGTATCCTAGAGGATAAGTTTGACAATGGAAAGCTCAAGCTTGTGTGAGAAAACTTGATAGAATGAGTGGAGGAAAACTTAATAAAGCTCTTTTGAAAATACAAGAGATTTACTCTTGAAAACTCTCTTTTGTTATGAAATTTATGCTCTAAAAACTTGCTTAGAAATCCTGTAGAAAAGCACTAAAAAACAGCCTAAAAATCTTATCAAAAATCTGGGCACAAGTCCCATTTATAGAGGAATCAGAATACAAGTCGTTGGGGCCAGATTGGCCTGTCAGTCGACCGGCCGGTCGACCGACCAACGGTCATATTTATAACAGTTTGAGTTGTCAGTCGACCGCACCAGGTCTTAAGACCTATCAGTCAACGTCTCGGTCGACCAAGGCATGAACCAGAGAGCACTGCTCTCTAGCCGGTCGACCGCTCGATCGACCGGGGCCGGATCCAGAGAGCAAGCTCTCTGGATCGGTAGACCGCCCGCTCGACCAGCCCTCATGCCAGGCTTGTGCACGTTACCTGTGCACATCGGTTGACCGCTCAGTCGACCGACTTCTGATTCGGTCAACCGGTTGGTCGACTGCCAGAAGCCCAGGTTTGGGTTTTAAAGGGATTAAAACTTGGTCTTTTAAAATCCTATAAAATCCTATAAAATCACATAAAATCCATAAAAATAAGTTCATTGAGACACTTTGAATTACAAATATGTGTGATCAATAATCAACACATATTATAAACATATTGAACTATTTTTATGATAAAGAATTTTAACCTTAAACCAAAAATCGTATTTTTCAAAATTAAACTTCAATTTGAAAAACGATTTTTCCAAAACTTGTTCAAATACAAAAACAAGATATTTAAATACTTTTGAAGCATAGTGTGCATGAGTATGATCTAATACACATATAAGATGAAATATCTATGTTTTTGATAATAAACTCTAAACAAAGTTTTGATAAATACAAAACTTAAAAGCATGAACTAGAAACATCAAACTAAGTTTTTCTAAACATTTGAACTAACAATGTGTATGGATGAAATCCAAAACACATATAAATCATATTAACTTATTTTGATGAATTCTATTCATGAAACCAAATATGTATACTTAAAAGCTTAAAAACAAAACAGTAATTTCTAAAAATCAAAACCTATTCTTATGAAAACACATATAAATTTTGTGTGTGTGTATATGAGCTTGAGCAATCCACAACTAATCCATCCTTTACATTTTATCTAAAAATAAAATCTTAACACTTATAATCTAAGACTCAAGTCTTGAAAATCTTCTTCTCCTTCTTGACTTGGTCCAAACCTGATCCATGAGTTAGACTTCTCTTTGAGTACTTGATGCGATCTTAAAGCGCGAGGTCTTGAATCAACAAATGATAGCTTCAAAACTTGACTTCGAATTTTTTGTTGAAGCTAAACACCGACTAAGATCTTGATTGAATATCTGAAATTTAATAAACACAAGATCATTAGTATTATAACTACATGAGTTAATCATCTTCAAAACTAGAGTGACAGGCCTTTGGGCCACAATCTCCCCCTTTTTGATGATGACAAAACTCATGGAGTTATATATGTATGGATTAAAGATAAGCTTCATATAAGCTCCCCCTTAACTCATGCATAGCAAATAAATATAAAGGGATTCAATGAAGGCTCAAATAAACTAAACATATATACATAAACAACAATATAAAAGTATGCATATATAAACTCTAAATTCTTCGCTCCCTTTTTGTCAACTCATCAACAAAGGGGTGAAGATAAACAAACAAGAAAGATGTATATACGATATGCATTCATAAAGATGAGAGACGTTAAGTTAGCTCCCCCTGCATACATGTATTACATGGAGAAGGGATGACTAGACCCTAACCGATATAAAACATAATATGCAATGTATAAGCGAAGATGTTAACTCCTCCTACACATGTGTATCACAAAAAGAAGAGAGGTCAATTTCCTCAATATGTAAAATACACTCAACATGAATCTATATGTAGAGGAGATATTAAGCTCCCTTTGCGTATAAGCAATACATTTCAAACTAGTTTTGAAAACCTTTTTAAAATAAATTTTTCAACAAAATAAATTTTGATATACCACTTGTAGGTGAAAAATAAATGTTGATATACCAATTGTAGGTTAACAAACACATAAATACCCACTTGTAGGAAAACATAAATATTGTGAAATCATTAAGTTTTTAAAGAACTTTTTCCCTTTTTTTTTGAAATAATGTATAAGCTTGTATATGATACCAACTGAAAAACAATTGACATGAAGAACTAAATCAAGCTTATCATGAAATAATTTGTGCTATAAAGAGTTAATCATTTTTAATTTTAGCACAACAAATCATATACATGTTGAAATCACCTAGAGGGGGGTAAATAGGTGACTAGCTAATCTAATGATGAATTAGTGCAGAATTAAAAATTATTTATACAAACTAAAAACTATTATGCTAAACAACCAAGTATAATATAAAAGTGTAGCCGAATTCCTAGTGAAGGGCTCTAGACTATCTCCCCAAGATTCCTCTAGACAAGAGTTGAGGTGCCGCTATGGCTCTCTTGGTTGAATACAAGTGTGAGCAAACAATCCCAAGCATGTATCAATATAAGCACAAGTATATCAAGCAAGTAATGAATATGAACAATAAGAGCATGCAAGATTTACACAAGTGAGAGATAGAGAGAGCAATTGCAAACACGGGAGATTTGTTTCGAGGTTCGAGCACCCTTGCTATACGTCCCCGCCTTCAACACTATGAAGGATTTCCACTAAAATCGATCCCACCAGATCACTCGGTACTGCAACACCTACAACGATTTCACACTAGAACTTCTTGGACTCACTAGTCCCTCTCTTGTTCTCACAAGAACTACACAGGAAAGCTCACTAGCTTGCTGAGGCCGCACCTCTACACCGAGCTCCCACAAGAACTCAAAACAACACGAACCTGCAAGTTCGCCTCCTCAAATACAAGATGAACACTTTGGTGATCTCAACACTTTGATCACCTAAAACTCTCTCACAACAAAGATCCCTATAGGATTGATGTAATAATGGATAGCTCAAGTATGTGTGAGAAAAACTTGGGTAGAATTTGTGGTGAAAAACTCAAGAAATCCCTTTTCCAAGACACTCTTGAAAAACTCTCCTTTTGATATGGAAGTATTGGCTCTAAAATAAGTGGAGATAAACACTTAGAAAGGTAGGAAAAACTAGCTTGAAAATCGATTTCAAATCTTGTAGAAAACAGCCAAAAACAGCCCCAATTTATAGGCCTAAAAAATATAGCCGTTGGGGTCCAACTCAGCAGAAAAATCTGTTGTCGGTCGACCTCTCGGTCGACCGCCAACGGTCAGATTTCTGACCATTGGGAAAAGCGATCGACCGGCCAGTCGACCGTAAACTGGGCTATAACCTAGCGGTCGACCGCCCGGTCGACCGGGGCCATTTACAGAGAGCAGAAGCTCTCTGGTGGTCGACAGTGTGGTCGATCGGCCCTTGGCTGTGCACATTCATGCACAGCGGTCGACCGGCCGGTCGACCGGCAGAAGGCCTGGCAGCAATTTTTCAGGGATTAAAACTTGGTCTTTTTATCTTCAATAAAATTTCATAAATTCTCATAAATTCTACAAAAATAAGTTCATTGATATACTTTAATATACAAATATGTTTGAGTAAAAATCAAAACATGTTTCAAATATTTTGAGCTATTTTTGTGATATAGAAATTTTGGCTTAAATAGAAATCTGTATTTTCCAAAAACTATCTCCAAATTGAAAACGATTTTTCCAAAACGTCTCCAAATATAAAAACAAGATATTTTAAACACTTTTAAAGCTTAGTGTATATGGATATGATCCGCTACACATATATGATGAAATATCTATGTTTTTGACAATAAGCTCTAAAAAAGTTTTGATAAAACACATGTATATTTTGAAGCTTAAAAATCAAACCAGCATTTTTCAAAACAAAAACTCTTTTCGAAAACACATATAAATCTTGTGTTTGAGTGTACATGAACTTGAGCAATCCACCAACTAATCTATCATTTACATTTTATCTAAAAATAAAATCTTGATACTTACAAACATGACACAAGTCTTCTTGAAAATCTTCTCTTTGAAAATCTTCTTCTCCTCCTTGACTTGGTCCAAACTTTGATCCAATGAGGTAGACTCCTCTTGAGTACATGATGCAATCTTGCGCGAGCTCTTGAATCAACACGTGCTAACTTCAAAACTTTGACTTTGAATCCTTTATTGAAGCTAAACACCAACTAAGATCTTATCAAACATCTGAGATTAATTATACACAAGATCATTAGTACTATAACTATATGATTTAATCATCATCAAAACTAGAGGAATGGGCCTTTAGGCCAACAATCCCCCCTTTTTGATGATGACAAAACTCATGGAGTTATATATGCATGGATTAAAGATAAGCTTCATAAAAGCTCCCCCTTAACTCATGCATACCCATAAACCATAAGATATTCAATAAAGTGCATAAAACTAAACAAATATATATACAAAAACAAGGAGATAAACATGCATAAAGAAAAAATCCTTCTCCCCAAAAACCTTCTCCTCCTTTTTGTTTATAAAACAATAAACATGTATATATAGATCTTCAAATATTTCTCCCCATTTTTGTCAATAAACATGCATATATAAATCATGCATATATAAATCAAATACCTCTCCCCCTTTTTGTCAAATCATCAACAAAGGGGCGAAAACGAATCAATAATAAGGATATATATATGTGATATACGTTCATGAAGAAGAGAGACGTGAAGTTAACTCCCCCTGCATACATGCATTACATGAAGAAGGGATGACAAAATCCTAACTCACATAAAGTATAATATACAATGTATAAGCGGAGATGTTAAGCTCTCCCTACACACGTGTACCATACAAAGAAGAGATGTCAAGCTCCTCAATATAAGATACACTCAACATGAATCTATATATAGAAGAGAGTCCCCTTGCATATAGGCAATTCATATCAAAAAAATTTGAAATCACTTTAAAACAAATTGAAATCATCTTAACAAATTTTGAAATCTCTTATGTCAACAAAATAAATTTTGAAATACCATAAGTAAAAATTTTAAGATACCAATGAAAGTAAAACATTTTGTATCTCTGATACCATTTGAAATAAATAATAAATTTTGATAGCAAATAAAATGTCAATTGAAATACCAATTGAAATCTATTGTAAATTTTGATACCAAATAAAATGTCAATTTAAACACCATATCAATTGAAATACCAATTGAAAATAATACATAAGCTCATTTAGATACCAATTAACATTTAAAAATTAGTCTAGCTTAGCATAAACATAATTTGTGCTTTAAATATATAAAGTTATTGTAAATCAAGTACAATCAAAACATATATATGTATGAAAAAGAAAATATCAATTGAAATTGATATTAGTTGATAGTTTTTGAATCATACATATATAGAAACAATTATGAGTATACAAAAGTGAAATATCATGAAGATCATGTGTATTACTCATAACTAATCACCCTATTCATGCACATGTTAAAATAGATTTTAAATAAGAGCATACAAGGCATGGTCGTCCATCCAACCGCCCTTTAAGGGTAGAAGTTTTCAAAAAATTAAGATTTGAAAATAGTTGTATTTTGAAAACACTACCAAATGAAGAATAAATAACTAGTTAAAATAATTTTTGAGAAACTAGTTAAAAATCTTTCAAAACATGAAACCAAATCATATATCCCATGAAATATGCTAAGAATACAAGAGTTGATACTCGAAATCTATAAAGCTCAAAAATTCTCATGAAAACAATATCATGAGTAAACAAATGAAGTGTGAGTGCACAAGAATTATGTAAATAGCATTTTCATGAAAATGATCAATAAATCTCAAAATAAACATGAATATCTTTTATTAAAAGCATAAAAACGTATTTTTCATTAAAATCAAACTTCAAAGGTATATGTAAGTTTTATCCAATACTAAAATTATACATACATATCCTAAACACAAAAGAGTCTATAATATAATTTGCATGAAGGTAAGAGACTCAAGGGTATACATGTATATCTATTAGTTTTAGACAAGAATAACATATACATGAAGCAAAACATGCATAAGAATAGGAAAAATAAGTTAAAATGCACGATCCTCTAAACTAGGCTATATTAGTATATCTAATAGGTACAAATGAGTAATTAAGTACAAACATATAATAATTCCATGTGGCTCACTAGTTGTACGAGTATATGCACAAGTTTTAATAAAAATTTACATTTAAACATGTATTCAAAACATGAAGTACAAAATCATAAACAAACATGATTATTAAGATAAATGCACATGTTTTAGAGTAATAATATACACAATAGCTAAACTAAAGTGAGAACATAAAGTATGGATCCATGTGAATATGGGTGTATCTCAATTACTATACATGTATGTCATAAGTCTAAATAACATGGTATTTAATAACAATCATGAATAACATGCTAAAATTTAATAATCTAAAAGCATGTAAATAAATAAGGAGTTAGAGATAGTTACCAAAACTATTAGGGCACATCTCTTTATCTCCAACCATAGTTGTCCTCCCATCTAATTTTCTTGACAGGGATGCATCAATTTTGGTGTGTCCATCTAGCTCATCATGCATTCACCACCAAGGTACCAATCCTCTCACGTCGTGTGAGAGCCCACATCTACATCAAATACAAGCGGTGGAGATATTGGTACCCATTTTCTTTTGGGTCCACGGGGATTAACATTATTTGGAACTCAAACATTTTTATTAAAAAAATTGATATGATTTATCTTATCAAAACAAAACTTTGCTAAATGGCCTTTGCGGCCGCAATGTGTACACTTGTACACTCTAGTATGCACATGAGAATGAGTGTGATCATAATGTGCAAAGTGTGCATATGTATGCCGTAGGTGATGTGCATGAACATGTGGAGCTTGTTTCTTTTGAAACAAGATTTCTATCTATTATGATTGAATGCATAATTACTTAGAGTTGAGCTCAAATAATTTATTCTATTTTTTAAAAATTTAATCTCATCTTTATCAATGGTAGCATGAAGAGCATGACAAGTATGAGAATTAACAATCCTTTTCTTTTTAGAACTATTTTCTTTTTCTTTTGAAACAATTTTTCTTTTTAAAGAGTTGTTTTCTTCCAAAGCAATTTCTTTTTCTTTTTCCACCAAGTTGATTTTATTTTTCAAAGAATTATTTCCTTCAAAAAGATCATTTAATTTAGAAAATAAGGAAATATTCTCCTTTTTTAAAGATTCATTTTCTTTAAAAATGTTTTCCAATTTATTTTGAAAAGAATCTTTTTTTTTTTGAAATGGACTCATATTTATTTTTCAATCTTTTATGATCTTTTTTGATCAAATCATATTTCTGAAGAAGTTGTTGACAAAAAGATACAAGTTCATCATAAGACATGTCAATATCTTCTTCTAGCTCGGATTCAGAGTTTACCTCAAGGGGGTTATCCCTTGGACTATGTAGCATATGTTAGAAGCATCACTTCCATCATTTGAGTCGCTCCCCGCATAATATTGCTTTTGTTTGCCAAGAGAGACTATAAGTTCCATACTACAAAAGCTGAAGCAAAGTTAAAACCTCTAGATAAATATTCATCATTTTGTTGGCCCAAAGGCCCATCACTCTAGTTTTGATGATCATTAACTCATGTAGCTATAGTACTAATGATCTTGTGTTTAATTAGTCTTAGATATGTGATCAAGATCTTAATAGGTGTGTAGCTTCAACAAAGGATTTAAAGTCAAGTTTTGGAACTAGCACGTGTTGATTCAAGAGCTTGTGCATCAAGACCATATCAAGTACTCAAGAGGAGTCTAGCTCTTTGGATCAAAGTTTGGACCAAGTCAAGAAGGAGAAGAAGACTTCAAGTGAAGACCTTCAAGAGAAGATTTGTGTCTGGGTTTGTTTTATAAGATTTTATTTTTTTGATAAAATATAAAGGATATATTAGGTGGTAGATTGCTCAAGTACCATATACACTCACACACAAAATTTATATGTGTTTTCATTTTGAAAAAATACCATTTTGATTTTTAGAGTTTCATATATACATATGTTTTAACCAAAACTATTTTAGAGCTTAATGTCAAAAACATAGATATTTCATAATATATGTGTAGTGGATCATATCCATACACACTAAGCTTTAAAAGTGTTTAAAATATCTTGTTTTTATAATTAGAAAAGTTTTAGAAAAATCAATTTGGAAAAATACGGTTTTTGTTTTAAGCCAAAATTTTCAAGTTACAAAAATAGTTCAAAATATTTGTAACATGTTTTGATTTTTACTCAAACATGTTTGTTTATCAAATTATATTACTGAACTTATTTTTGTAGATTTTTTATTGATTTATGGGATTTTATTAAAGATAAAAAGCCAAGTTTTTAAATCCCCAAAAACAGTTTTCTGACCTTCAGCCGGTCGACCGCATGGTCAACCGAGCTAGAGGTCGGTCGACCGGGCGGTCGACCGACGTGCACAAAACGTGCACGCCTTGTTTGGCTGGAGGGCCGGTCGACCGACCCGGTCGACCGCCAGAGAGTTCTGCTATCTGAAAATGGCGCCGGTCGACCGACAGAGAGCTCTGCTCTCTGTATCCAGGCCACGGTCGACCGCTGGCCCAACGGTCAGAAATCTAACCATTGACCGGTCGACCGGGCGGTCGACCGACAGCAGTGCAGACTCCTGATTTGGAACCCCAACGGCTAGTTTCTTGATGCCTATATAAAGGGGTCCATGGACTGTTTTATATAAGATTTGAAGAGAGTTTTTTGGCTAATCTTGTATATCTATTTCAGTGGTTTTCTCCACAAATTTTAGAGCCAACATTTCCAAATTAAAAGGAGAGATTATCAAGAGTTTTCAAAAGTGATTTTCTTGAGTTTTCCACCACACAAATTCCATCCTAGTATTCTCACACATACTTGAGCTTTCCATTACTATATCATTCCTATAGGAGAGTTGTTGTGAGATTGTTTTTAGGTGATCAAAGTGTTTAGATCACCAAGTGTTCTTCATCTTATTTTGAGGAGGCAGACTTGCGGTTCGCGGTGTTTCGAGTTCTTATGCGAGCTCGTTGTAGAGGTGCGGCCTCAGCAAGCTAGTGTGCCTGCAGTGTGTTTGTTCTTGCGGGAACAAGAGAGGGACTAGCGAGTCTAAAGGAGTTCTAGTGTGAACTCTCTTGTAGGTGTTGCGGCACCAAGTGATCCGGTGGGATCGATTTTAGTGGAAATCCTTTATAGTGTTGAAGGCGGGGACGTAGAGCAAGTATGCTCGAACCTCAAAACAAATCTCCTGTGTTTGCGATTGCTCTCTCTATCTCTCACTTGTCTTTATATCTTGCATGTTTATATTATCCATATCTCTTATATGCTTGATATATTGTGTGCTTAATTGATATATGCTCAGGGATTGTTTGCTCACACTTGTATTCAACCAAGAGAGCCAAAGCGGCACCTCAACTCTTATCTAGAGGAATCTTGAGAAGATAGTCCAGAGCCCTTCATGGGGAATTCGGCTACACTCTTAGGTTATACTTAGTGTGTTGTGCTTAAGAATTTTTAGTTTGCATAAATAGTTTTAGTTCCGCATTAATTCACTATTAGATTAGCTAGTCACCTATTCACTCCCCTCTAGGTGATTTCAATTGGTATCAGAGTCAAGTGCTCTTAATTTGTGTCTAACAATCTTGAGTTAAAGATCCTTATTTATAGCTAATCACAATATTTATACACACACATGAATTTCATGTCACCTTCTACTTTTGACATTCTTAACATCCAAAGTTGGAAAGTTAAGATGTCTATGTACCTCAAAACCCTAGGCATTCATGTTTATTTTGCCACTATTAGAGATTCTTATTATTTAAATGGCAAACATCTAGAGGCTAATGCAAAAGCCATCCATGCTTTAAAGAGTACCCTAAATGATGAATATTTATCTAGGGTTGCTAATCTTGATTCAGCTTTTATAGTATGGAACACCATTGTCTCCCTTGACGAACAAGAACAATACTATGCGAGGAGCGACTCAGATGTTAGAAGTGAGGCTTCCAACGTATGCTACATGGTCTAAGAGGATAACCCCCTTGAGGTAAACTCCGAATCTGAGTTAGAAGAGGATGTTGATATGCCATATGATGAACTTGCTTCTTTTTATCAACAACTCCTTGAAAAATATGACATGCTTAAAAAGGATAATAAGAAAATGAAAAATGAATTTGATTGCTTGTTAAAAGAAAATGATTTTTTAAAAATAAATTTGCATGCATTGTAAAAGAAAATGAATTTTTGAAAAATGAGAATATTTCCTTGTCCTCTAAGCTAAATGATCTTTGTGAAGGAAATACTTCTTTGAAAAATAAAATTGTTTTAGTGGAAAAAGAAAAAGAAATTGCTTTGCAAGAAAATAACTCTTTAAAAAGAAAAGTTATTTCAAAAGAGAAAGAAAATGTTTCTAAAAAAAAAAGATTGTTGATCATGCTTTTCATGCCACAACCATTGATAAAAATGAAGTTAAATTTTTAAAAAATAAAATAAATTGTTTGAGCTCAACTTTGAGCAAATGTGCATTTAACCATGCTAGATTGGAAATCTTATTTCAAAGGAAACAAACTCCATATGTTCATGCACATCACCCACAACATGCATATGCACACTTTGCACGTCATGATCACACTCATACACATATGCATGATAGAGTGTACAAGTGTACACATTGCGGCCGCAAAGGCCATTTAGTAAGATTTTGTTATGATAGAATAAATTCTTTAAATTTTGCTAATAAGAATATTTGGTTCCTTACAATGCTAACCCCCGAGGACCCAAAAGAAAATGGGTATCAAAATCTTCACCTTTTGTATTTGATGTAGATGTGGGCTCTCATATGACGTGAGAAGTTTGGTGCCTTGGTGGTGGATGCACATGGACTAGATGGACACACATATTGTTGCACCGCTATTAAGGAAGTTTGGTGGAAGGACCACCATGTTTTGGAAACTTAGAGTATAGTTTTTTGGTTTGGTAACTATCTCTAAACTTCTTTTGTTTACATGCTTTGATGATTTTTAGCATGTTCATGTTTTGTGCTTCATGTACTAAATACTTGTTTAGATGTAGTTTTTGTCAAAACTTGTGTATATACTTGTACAAGTAGTGAGCAACAATTTGATTCATATATGTTTGTACTTCATTGCTTATCTGTACTCACTAGATGCACTTGCATAGCCTAGTTTCGATGATTCACTCATTTACACTTGTTTTACCTATTTACATGTTTTTGCTTCATGTATATGTAATCTTTTATTCAAAACTAATAAATATACATGTATACCCTTGAGTCACTTGCTTCCATGCAAATTACACTATGGACTCATTTTAATTTAGGATATGTATGTATATTATTAGCCTTGATAAATCATACATATACCTTGAAGGTTGTTTTTAAATGAAAAATAAAATCTTTATGATTTTCATATTTATTGAATAAAATGAATTTTCATGTTTTTCATATGATTAATGTTTTTGATCCTTATTGCTTAGTTTCATGAAAATGCTATTCACATGTTACTTGTGCACTCACACTTCATTTGTTTACTCATGACATTGTTTTCATGAGAACTTTTGTGCTTTATAGATTTCGAATGTCAACTCCTATGTATTTAGTTATTTTATGATATACATATGATTTGGTTTCATGTTTGAAGGATCTTTAACTAGTTTTTTTAAAAATTATTTAACTAGTTATTTATTCTTCATTTGGTAGTGTTTTCACAAATACAAATATTTTTAAATCTTGTTTTTTGAAAAACACTACCAACCCCTTAAAGGGCAGAGGATGGGCGATCATACCTTGTATGCTCAAACTAAATTCTTTTATCATGTGCATGAAAAGGGCGAATTTTTATGAGTTATACACTTGCTTCTCATCATA
Organism: Agave tequilana; assembly: GCA_038442645.1. Lineage (NCBI taxonomy): Eukaryota > Viridiplantae > Streptophyta > Magnoliopsida > Asparagales > Asparagaceae > Agave > Agave tequilana. Next base: position 74,549 of record JAVJIF010032823.1, read on the forward strand.
TTTTCAATTGGTATTTTAATTGATATCTCTTTGTATACTCATAATTTTGTTTCTATATATGTATGCTTCAAATTTCAAATTATATCAATTTCTATTGGTATTGTCATTTTATATACATATATATGATGTGTTTGTGCTTGATTTTCGATATATTTACATGTTTAAAGCACAAAGTTGTTTATACTAAGCTTGATTTAAATCTTGATTTTCAATTGGTATCTCAATTGGTACTTTAATAAGCTTATGCATTATTTTTATTTGATGTTTTTATTGATATCAAAATTTACTATATACTTCAATTGGTATCAATATGTTTCAATTTTCAATTGGGTTTAAATTTCATTTGGTATCAATATGTTTTACCTATTTGGTATAAAAAATTTACCATATATTTCATTTGGTATATATGTTTCAAAATATGTTCTTTCATTGATATAAAAATGTACAAGTGTTTCGATTTCAATTGGTATCACATATTTCTATCTTATATGGTATCAAAATCTTATGATATCTCATATTAATTTGTTGATTTAAGAAAAATTTAAAATTTGTATTTATTTGTTATAATTGGTACCTTAAAATTTTGTTTATGTACAAATGATATCTTAAAATTTGATTTAAGATGATTTAAAAATTTGTTTTAAAGTAACTTAAAAATATTTTGATATGTATTATCTATATGCAAAGGGAGCTTAACATCTCTTCTATATATAGATTCATGTTGAGTGTATCTTATATGTAGAAGAGATGTTAAGCTCCCCTTGCATATAGACAATACATATCAAAATATTTTTAAGCTCCCCTTGAGTGTATCTTATATTGAGGAGGTTGACATCTCTTCCTAATGTAATACACGTATGTAGGGGGAGCTTCACATTTCCACTTATGCATTGCATATTATGCTTTATGTGAGTTAGGGCTTTGTCATCCCTTCTTCATGTAATGCATTGTATGCAGGGGAGCTAACTTCACATCTCTCTCTTCATGAATGTATATCACACATACATCCTTATTGTTGGTTTGTTTTATTTCACCCCTTTATTAATGATTGATAAAAAGAGGGAGAAAGATTTTGAGTTTATATATGCATATTTGAGTTTTTGCATATGTTGAGTTTATGTATTTTTATAATAAACAATAAGATATGAGGGAAATGATTTTGATAGTTTAAACAAAAGGGGGAGAAGGTTTTTGGTATGCATGTTTCTCTCACCCTGTTTATGATGATATATTTGTTTAGTTTCATGTACTTCATTAAATATATATTTGGTTATTGTTATGCATGAGTTAAGGGGAGCTTCTATGAAGCTTGACTTTAATCCATGCATATATAACTCCATGAGTTTTATCATCATCAAAAAGGGGGAGATTGCTGGCCCAAAGGCCCATCACTCTAGTTTTGATGATGATTAACTCATGTAATTATAGCACTAATGATCTTGTGTTTAATTAGTCTTAGATATGTGATCAAGATCTCAGTAGGTGTGTAGCTTTAACAAAGAATTTAAAGTCAAGTTTTGGAGGTAGCACGTGTTGATTCAAGAGCTTGTGCATCAAGACCACATCAAGTACTCAAGAGGAATCTAGCTCTTTGGATCAAAGTTTGGACCAAGTCAAGAAGGAGAAGAAGACTTCAAGTGAAGACCTTCAAGAGAAGACTTGTATCTAGATTTGTTTTATTAAGATTTTATTTTTAGATAAAATGTAAAGGATAGATTAGCTGGTGGATTGCTCAAGTACCATATACACTACATACAAAATTAATATGTGTTTTTATTTTGAAAAAATACTGTTTTGATTTTTGGAGTTTCATATATACATATGTTTTAATCAAAACTACTTTAGAGCTTAATGTCAAAAACATAGATATTTCATAATATATGTGTAGTGGATCATATCCATACACACTAAGCTTTAAAAGTGTTTAAAATATCTTATTTTTGTAATTGGAGAAGTTTTGAAAAAATCAATTTGAAAAAATACGAATTTTGTTTTAAGCCAAAAATTCCAAGTTACAAAAATAGATCAAAATGTTTGTAACATGTTTTGATTTTTACTCAAACATATTTGTTTATCAAAGTATATTACTGAACTTATTTTTGTAGATTTTTTGTTGATTTATGGGATTTTATTAAAGATAAAAAGTCAAGTTTTTAAATCCTCAAAACAGTTTTTGGCCTTTAGCCGATCATCGAGCTAGAGGTTGGTCGACCGACGTGCACAAAACGTGCACACCTTGTTTGGCTGGAGGGCCGGTCGACTGACCCGGTCGACCGCTAGAGACTTCTGCTATCTGGAAATGGCCCCGGTCGACCGGGCGGTCGACCGGCAAAGAGCTCTGCTCTCTGTATCCAGGCCACGGTCGACTGGCCGGTCGACCGCTGGCCCAACGGTCAGAAATCTGACTGTTGGCCGTTGACCTGGCGGTCGACTGACAGCAGTGTAGACTACTGATTTGGAGCGCCAACGGCTAGTTTCTTGATGCCCATATAAAGGGGTTCCCATGGACTGTTTTATATAAGATTTGAAGAGAGTTTTTTGGTTAGTCTTGCATATCTATTTCAGTGGTTTTCTCCACAAATTTTAGAGCCAATATTTTCAAATTAAAAGGAGAGTTTATCAAGAGTTTTCAAAAGTGATTTTCTTGAGTTTTTTACTACACAAATTCCATTATAGTTTGCTCACACATACTTGAGCTTTCCATTGTTATATCATTCCTATAGGAGAGTTATTGTGAGATTGTTTTTAGGTGATCAAAGTGTTTAGACCACCAAGTGTTTTTCATCTTGTTTTGAGGAGGCGGACTTGCGGGTTCGGGATGTTTCGAGTTCTTGTGCGAGCTCATTGTAGAGGTGCAGCCTCGGCAAGCTAGTGTGCTTGCTATGTGTTTGTTCTTGCGGGAACAAGTGAGGGACTGGAGAGTCCAAAGGAGTTCTAGTGTGAACTCGCTTGTAGGTGTTGCGGCACCGAGTGATCCGGTGGGATCGATTTTAGTGGAAATCCTGCATAGTGTTGAAGGCGGTGACGTAGAGCAAGTATGCTCAAACCTCAAAACAAATCTCCTATGTTTGCGATTGCTCTCTCTATCTCTCACTTGTCTTTATATCTTGCATGTTTATATTATCCATATCTCTTATATGCTTGATATATTGTGTGCTTAATTGATATATGCTTGGAGATTATTTGCTCACACTTGTATTCAAGCAAGAGAGCCAAGCGGCACCTCAACTCTTATCTAGAGGAATCTTGAGGAGATAGTCCAGAGCCCTTCACGGGGAATTCGGTTACACTCTTAGGTTATACTTGGTGTGTTGTGCTTAAGAATTTTTAGTTTGCATAAATAGTTTTAATTCCGCATTAATTCACCATTAGATTAGCTAGTCACCTATTCACCCCCCTCTAGATGATTTCACATTTAGGGTTGACTTTAAAACATGGATGGTTTTTGCATTAGCCTCAAGATATTTGCCATTTAAACAATAAGAATCTTTAATAGTGGCAAAATAATCACGAATACCTAGGGCTTTGAGGTACATTGACATCTTAACTTTTCAAGTTTGGATGTTAAGAATATCAAACATGGAGATGACATGAAGTCCATGTGTGTGTATAAATATTGTGATTCACAAGAAAAGGAGGATCTTTAACTCTAAGTTGTTAGACCCAAATCAAGAGCACCAAGCTCTGATACCAAATGAAATCACCTAGAGGGGGATGAATAGGTGACTAGCTAATCTAATGATGAATTAATACATAATTAAAAACTATTTATACAAACTAAAAACTATTATGCTAAACACACCAAGTATAATACAAAAGTGTATCCAAATTCCTGGTGAAGGGCTCTAGACTATCTCCTCAAGATTCCTCTAGAGAAGAGTTTAGGTGCCACTATGGCTCTCTTTGTTGAATACAAGTGTGAGCAAATAATCCCAAGCATGTATCAATATAAGCACAAGTATATCAAGCAAGTAAAGAATATGGACAATAAGAGCATGCAAGATATAAACACAAGTGAGAGATAGAGATAAAAAGCAATCACAAACACGGGAGATTTGTTTCGAGATTCGAGCACTCTTGCTCTACGTCCCCACCTTCAACACTATGAAGGATTTTCACTAAAATTGATCCCACCGGATCACTCGGTGCCGCAACACCTACAATGAGTTCACACTAGAACTTCTTGGACTCACTATCCCTCTTTTATTCTCATAAGCACTACACACGCAAGCACACTAGCTTGCCGAGGCCGCACCTCTACACCGAGCTCCCACAAGAACTCGAAACAATACGAAACCGCAAGTTTGCCTCCTCAAATACAAGATGAACACTTTGGTGATCTCAACACTTTGATCACCTAAAACTCTCTCGCAACAAAGATCCCTATGGGATTGATGTAGCAATGGATAGCTCAAGTATGTGTGAGAAAAACTTGGATCAAATTTGTGGTGAAAAAATCAATAAATCCTTTTTTCAAAACACTCATGAAAAACTCTCCTTTTAATATGGAGGTATTTGGCTGTAAAATAAGTGGAGATAAACACTTAGAAAGGTAAGAAAAACTAACTTAAAAACTTACTTCAAATCTTGTAGAAAATAGCTCAAAACAGCCCCAATTTATAGGCCTAAAAAATATAGCCGTTGGGATCCAACTCAGCAGAAAAATCTGTTGTCGGTCCACCGCCCGATTGACCGCCGACGGTCAGATTTCCGACCATTGGGAAAAGCGGTCGTCTGGCCGGTCGACCGTAAACTAGGCTATGACCTAGCGGTCGACCGGGGCTATTTACAGAGAGCAGAAGCTCTCTGGCGGTCGACAGTTCAGTCGATTGGCCCTTGGCTGTGCACGTTCGTGCACATCGGTGATTACCTGGTCGACCGGCAGAAGGCCTGTCAGCAATTTTTCAGGGATTAAAACTTGATCTTTTTACCTTTAATAAAATCCCATAAATTCTCATAAATTTTACAAAAATAAGTTCATTGATACACTTTGATATACAAATATGTTTGAGTAAAAATCAAAACATGCTACAAATATTTTGAACTATTTTTGTGATATAGAAATTTTGGCTTAAATAGAAATCTGTATTTTCCAAAAACTATCTCCAAATTGAAAACGATTTTTCCAAAATGTCTCCGAATACAAAAACAAGATATTTTAAACACTTTTGAACCTTAGTGTGTATGGATATAATTCACTATACATATATGATGAAATATCTATGGTTTTGACAATAAGCTCTAAAATAAGTTTTAATAAAACACATATATATTTTGAAGCTTAAAAATCAAACTGGTATTTTTCAAAACGAAAACTATTTTATGAAAATTCATATAAATCTTGTGTGTGAGTGTATATGAACTTGAGCAATCCACCAACTAATCTATCCTTTACATTTATCTAGAAACAAAATCTTGACACTTATAAACATGACACAAGTCTTCTTGGAAATCTTCTCTTTGAAAATCTTCTTCTCCTTCTTAACTTGGTCCAAACCTTGATCCAATGAGCTAGACTCCTCTTGAGTACTTGATGCAATCTTGATGCGCAAGTTCTTGAATCAACACGTGCTAGTTCCAAAATTTTGATTTTAAATCCTTTGTTGAAGCTAAGCACCAACTAAGATCTTGATCAAACATCTGAGACGAATTAAACACAAGATCATTAGTATTATAACTACATGAGTTAATCATCATGAAAACTAGAGCAATGGGCCTTTGGGCGAACATATTATGTATGAAAATACCACTTGAAATTTGAATCATATATAAGAAAATAAATATGAGTATACAAAAATGAATTTTCATTAAAAAATATATATAACTCATAACTACCACCCTATACATGCACATGTATAAAAGATGTTTTCATTTAAGAGCATAAAGACATGTTCGGCCATCCAACCACTGATTGCTAAATTCAATTTGTTAAGAAATTTTACCGTGTAGCTTGTGGCTAACGGGTCGTGTTCACGAGGAGGAATGCGTTGAAAGCTTTTCAGTGTTTTGTTTAGTAACAAAGAATTGTGCTCGTTTTTAATTGAAAAGAGAATGGAAAGAAGGGAGATGATTAAAAGAGAAATTGCAACTTTGAAGAAGGCTTTGGAAAAGGTAATTTTTGTATAAAGTTTAGAAAGTGATTTGTTTTTTTTTAATGAAGAAGAAAATCTGGGCTCACTATCTCACTACTCAACCGTTTATTCTTCTATTGAAATCCATAGTGCCTCAACTTGATCATAGGCAAAACTTAAGGTGACTTTAGAAAGTTTAAATAAAGCAATAAGATGGTTGGAAAAGTTAACTCTTTTCTTTAAAAAACCGTTTTGAATCGAATGTTAAATCATCAAGCGCGAACAAGCAAGTATGGAATAAAAACAGTTCAAGAAACGTTCTTAAAAGAAGTAGGAGTTTAAAAATCTAAACTCATCCTCATGTGCCTTCAAGAACACTTTCAAGAAGAAAGGCTTTAAGTTAGGCATGCAAATAATTCATTAGATTTTTTTCATGAAAATCAGAAAAGAAGAAGAATTAGAGAGAGGTATAATAGTGAGCCCAGAAAACCGATTTAGCTACTCATGGGAAACAAGAAACAATGCAAGTAATTAAAGTAAAACATACCATAAAATGAGTAGAAGAAAATGTAGCTCGACTCTTGTATTGATGTCACTTCAATCTTCAAGTTACAAGCACTCAATTCCTCTCTCTCACAAGTATTTATACTGAACTAAAAACTGTAAAACAAAATATAACTTTTACACTATCTAACAAAGAGCCTAAATCCTTAAAGAATAAATAAAAATTCTAATCCTAGTTTTCACTCTCTTCTTCTCTGTTAAACATGGTATTTATAGAAAAAAACCAGAGGGGTGAGGCTTGTGAGAAGATTGGGGGAGCAAACGCTCCCCTAACAGATTTAACCAAGCCACGAAAACGCGACTAGGGCCGCGTTTCTGTGGCCCTGGTGTGGCCAGTTGGCCATACCCAATTGGATAATCTCCCTCGTTTGGTGATTCACCTATATCTTCTACTAGTTTTTTTCTTTTCTGCTCTAGGAGTTGACAAAATAGCCTTTGATTGTTGGCTTCAACCACTGAATTTGAGAGGATTCTTTTCAACCAGTTTTCAACCTCTCTGATATGCCAAGATTTTCCTGATTCCTTGATTTCGAATTTATTCTGAATTAAATCAGAATTTGATGGGCTTTTGAGCTTTTTTCTCCTTCATTTCTTTTAGCAATTGGGCCTACATTTAACAAAGAAGAAGAAGACTTATTAATAGGATTTATTAGCTAAAAAGAATGGTAAGGTGACAATGTATATGCAATATATGTGACTAATCAACCACCCTTATAGTTTATGAGTTTTTAAAAATAATATTTTAAAAGTAATTTTAGATTGAAAATGCTACTAAGTGAAGAATAGATAACTAGTTTAAGTAATTTTTGAAATAACTAGTTAAAGATCCTTCAAAAATATGAAACCAAATCATATATATCATGAAGCATGCTAAGTACACAAAAAATTATCACTCAAGATCTATAAGGCACAAAAATTAGCTCATGAAAAAGATCATGAGTAAACAAAAGAAACGTGAGTAAACAAAGAAACATGTGAATAGCATATTGATGAAAATAAATAATAAAGGCTCAAAACAAACCTGAAATACTTTTATCAAAAGAAACATGAAAATCATCAAAATTAAAATTTTCATCAAAACTAAAGAAGCTTCAAGGTATATGTATGTTTTAACGAGACTAAAAGTATATATATATCCCAAACACAAAAGAGTCCATAATAGAATTTTGCATGAAGGCAAGTGACTCAAGGATATACATGTATATCTATTAGTTTTAGACGAAAATAACATATACATGAAGCTAAACATGTACACAAATAGGAAAAAAAAGTATAAAAATAAGAATCATCAAAACTAAGTTATATAAGTATATTAATGAGTACAAACGAGTAATGAAGCACAAACACAAAATAATCAAGTGTAACTCACTACTTGTACAAGTATAGACATAAGTTTTAATAAAAACTAATCTAAATAAGTAATTACCACGTGAAACATAAAACAAACATGATCATTAGGCTAAATGTACGTGTTTTAGAACTAGTATATACATAGTAATTAAACAAAGTGAGAACACAAAATATGAATCCATATGAATATGGGTGTATCTCAAAAACTATCTATGTATATCACATGCTAATGACATTGCATTTAACATAATGAGCATTAAAACCAAATTATGCCAAAAAAAATCATCAATGCAAAAGCATGTAAAAAAATCATCAATGCAAAAGCATGTAAACTAAAAAGGAGTTTAGAGATAGTTACTAAACCATATGAACTATTCTTTAAGTCTTCAAACTATGGTGGTCCTCCCACCAAACTTTCTTGATAGCGATGCATCATTGGGCATGTCCATCTAACTCCACATGCATCCACCACCAAGGTGAAATCACCTAGAGGGGGTGAATAGGTGATAATGCTAATCTAGTGAACAAAATGCGGAAGCTAAAAACTTAATTGCAACACACTTAATACAACCAACAAGTGTAGCCCAATTCCCTGTGAAGGGCTCTGAACTAACTCCTCTTGATTCCCCTAGATAAGGGTTGAGGTGCTATATGAAGCTCTTGTGGTTAAGTATAAGTGAGGCACACACAAACAAGCCAAGCATATAATGGATATACAACAATATGAAAAAGCAAGGCAACACAAGTAATATGAATGACATGGCAATATGAGTGATGTGAATGAATGCACAACACAAATAAAGGAGAGAGAGTTAAGAGACAATGGATCAAACGCAAACACAAAGATATGTTTCGAGGTTCGAGCCCCTAACTCTACGTCCCCGCCTTCACCGAGAAGGATTTCTAATCCACTATACTCCCACCGAGGGAACCTCCACCGAGGAGGATTTGTACAATAAGGGAGTACCGAACTCCTCTCTCAACCTTACAATGCCACCGAGGCAATACACCACAATCCACCTCTACCGAAGAGGGATAAGGCCCGTAGCCAACAAACAAACTCCACCTCTCACTAGAAGGAGCAAACCACAATCTCAACCTCTACCGAAGAGGGAGCAACCCAACAATGAAAAGGGTTTATACAACAAGTGATTTCTTTCAACCACAAACAATCTCTCTTTTTCCACAAAACAAGATCCTAATAGAATAGGATAGATGATATAGCTCAAGTGGATATCAAGGTATTTTTGGAAATCAAATAACAAAGAAAAACTACTTGGAAAATCTCTTGTAGATAATAGAAATGAAAATCCAAAACAATATCCCAAAAACCTAGTTTTCTTTGATTTTCCAAAACCCTTGAAAAACAATAAAGATGAAATCTTTTAAGCTCTAAACACTTTTTAAAACTTGCAAAAACACTTTAGAAAAGTAGGAATTTTTGCTCTTGAAAATCTTAGTTAAAACCCCCAAGAAATGGGGTATTTATAGGCTCCTAAGAAACTAGCCGTTAGGCTGATTTTTCAGCCTGACAGGCCGGCGGTCGACCACCCGGTCGACCGCCAACGGTCATAAATATGACCGTTGGGGCTACCGGTTGACTGCCCAGATACAGAGAGCAAAGCTCTCTGGTCCGGTCGACCGACCAGTCGACCGGCCCATTGCCTGGCCAGACGTGCACAGACCTGTGCACGTCGGTCGACCGACTGGTCGACCGGCTCTGGCATACGGTCGACCGTCCCGGTCGACCGCCAGAACCTGGCAGCCAAATTTTCTCGGTCAGAAAAACATGTTTAAAAATATTTTAATAAATCTTGTAAAATATATAAAAAATCCCCAAAAATAGTTTTCTCATTTTGCATTGATATATAAACTTGTGATAAATATTTCAACTCAAATATCAAGCAATTTGAACTATTTTTGTGTCTTATCATTTTTATCAAAAACCAAAACTGTATTTTATCAAACTTGGATTTTTCAATACATGAATAGGAAAGTCAAAATAAGTTTGTATAAGTCATGTAAGCATGTATGTATATAGAGCACATCTAATATACATAAAAACAAAGTAAACTTGTTTTGATCAATCTATTCATGAAAATCAAAATCTATTAAACGTGTGTGTTGTGTACTTGAGCATATCAACTATTCTTATCTTTACACATGGATCTAAAACACACTAAACTAAACTATGGATACCTAAGTCTTCTTGACGATCTTCATCTTCAAGTCGACTCGGTCCAAAACGTGATCCACAAGCGAGACTCCAACGAGTGTAAGGTATGATCTTGATGCTCGGGCTCTGGAATCACCATGTGAAGGCTTCAAAACTCATCTTGTTGAAGCAATCACCAACTAATACCTTGCTAAATGATCTGAAACTAAAATCACAAGATTATTAGTAAACATAACTACATGAGTTAATCATCATCAAAACTAGAGCGGAAGGCCTCTAGGCCAACAATCTCCCCCTTTTTGATGATGACAAAACTCATGGAATTATATATGCATGGATTAAAGTTAAGCTTCAAAGAAGCTCCCCCTTAACTCATGCATAGCAATAAACAATAAGAATATGCAATGAAAGCTCATAAACATGTATGCATAGACATGCATAAAATAATAAAACATGTTCTTGATACCAATGAAATTTTCAAAATAAAACATGCTCTAGATACCAATTAAACTTAATATATGCAAAAACATAAATATACATATATAAAACATGTACCAATCATGCATATATAGAGAAGATGTTGAGTTTATATGCATGTTAAACTCTCAAAAATTCTCCCCCTTTATATCAATCATCAATAAAGGGGTAAAAGCAAAAGCAAAATAATAAATTTTTCTCCCCCTTTTTGTTCGAAACAAAGAATCAACAAAGGGGTCAAAAACAATAAAAACAATGTTCTCCCCCTTTTTGTCTAAAACAAAAAGAATATCAATAAGGGGTTACGATCAATTAAGATATCAATTTAAATATATGTCAAAGATAGCATCTTGATACCAATTGAAAGTGAACATAGATCAATCAACAAATGGTATATGCGATATACATTCATGAAGAGGAAGACGCTAAGTTAACTTCCCTACATACATGCATTACATGAAGAAGGGATGACAAGCCCTAATTCACATAACACATAATATGAATGCATAAGAGGAGATGTGAAGCTCCCCTACACACGTGTACCACATAAAGAAGAGATGTCAAGCTCCTCAATATAAGATACACTCAACATGAATCTATATGTAGAAGAGATGTTAAGCTCTCCTTGCATATATGCAATCATTCAAAACATTTTAACAATTCTTAAAACAAATTTTGAGTTTTCTCAACAAAATAAATTTGATACCAATTTAAAGTATTATTCTTTTTAAACATATGATACCAAATTGAAATTATTATTTTCTATCATAAAGCAAGGGAGTGAAAATACAAATACCAATAGAAATATGAAAATCGAATTTTCTCCCCCTTTTTGAAATACAAACTAAACATATGCATAAGCTTGTTTAGGAATACCAATTGAAAGCTAAATCAATTGAAACAAAGATGGAGCTCAAGCTTAGCATAAACAAAATATATATGTATGAAAAATTAGATACCAATCGAAATTGATACTATTTGAAGTATAAGCATACATACATACAAAAAAAAAATATGAGTATACAAAAAATGTCAATATTGATACCAATTGAAAGAATCCAATGATACTAATTGAAACAATAATAATATCAAATGTATATCTCATATCTTATCCTCCCAACCATGTTCAAGTTTAAAATGATTTTCACTATAAAGCATACATGAGCATGATCTCCCATCCAACCACCCTTAGAAGGTAGGGGTTTTCAAAATTAGGTTTGAAAAAATCTCTACCATATGAAGAATTCGGACTAGTTAAATGAAATTTTTTTTTTTAAACTAGTACGAAATCCTTCAAGTAAGGAATAAAACAAAATTATTTTTCATGAAACATGAAATCCACATGATAATCAACACTCTAAGCCAATTAAGCATAAATATGACTCATGAAAACAAAACATGAGTAAACAATAAATGTGAGTATACAAATAAAATGTGAAGATCATAATCATGAAAAATAGACATTAAGCTCAATATTCCTTTAAACATGAAATCATCATCAAAAATTATTTAACCTTCAAGGCATATGTATGTCTTATACAAACTAAAGTATACATACATATCCAAACACAACGAGTCCACAAAGATATATGCATGAAGGCACGTGGCTCAAAGGATGTATATGTATAACAATAATTTAGACAAGATGGACATATACATGAAGTTAAACACATAATCATAAAACAAATTCAAAATGGGAATACAAGTTTAAAATGCATGGATCATCAAAACTAGACTATACTAGCACATCTAATGGGTTCAAATAAGCATTCAAGCTCAAACATATATAGATTTATTTGTGACCCACTATATGCACAAGTATATACCTAGTTTTAATGAGAACTAACCTTTAAACATATATTCAAAGCATGAAGCATAAAACAAGACAAAAATCTTCATGATAAACATAAACATGATTATTATGTAAATACATATGTTATTAGAGCTAAGATAAACATGATAGCTACACAAAGGTGAGAACACTAAAATAATGGTCCATATTAAACATGGGTGTCTCAAAAGGCTATACATGCATGTCAAGAGTCTAATAATCATGGCATTTGCATAATGATCATATAAACAACAAAACATGCTATAAATAATGAATATGAAAAGCATGTAAATAAAACGGGAGTAAAGGATTGTCACCAAAACCGAAGAAGCAACTCTCCTTGTCTCCAAAACATGGTGGTCTTCCCACCAAACTTCCCTTGAAAGTGATGCATTCAAATAGTCTCCTTTAAGCTCGAAACGCATCCACCTCAAGGTACCGCTACTCTCACGTCATATGAGAGCCCACACCTACATCAAATACAAGAGGGGTGGTCTTTGGTACCCATATCTTATTGGATCCATGGGGGTTAGTACCTTCTCTAACCCAAACGAATTTATTTGCTAAATTTGAAACATGTATTCTATCATAACAAAATTTAGCAAGGTGGCCCTTACGTCCACAATGTGTACAAGTGTACACATGAGCATACATGTGATGGGTGTGTCCGTGAGGAGCATGTGTATGTCGTGGGAGGTGTGCATGCATAATATATAGAACTTGTTTCTTTCGAACCAAGGATTCCAAGCGTGTATGGCTCTTGGCACATTGGCTCAAGGTGGAGCCCAACAATCCACTCTCTTCTTCAACAAACAAAAATCATCATTAATCCTAAAAGAAGAGGTACATGCAATAGGTAGACTAGATGAAGAAGCTACACTAGCATGGCAAACATGTGCATCAATCTTATTTTTTAAAAACTCATTTTTCTTTAAACATACATCTAAATCATTTGAAATAGAAATTATTTTATTTTTTAAAGAAACATTCTCTTTTAAAACAAAATCAACTTTTGAAGACAAGTTTTCATTTTTCTTTAAAACTTTTTCACAATCATTTCTATTTTTCAAAATATTATTTTCATTTAAGACAAGCTCAAGTTAAGATTTTAATGAATCCCTCTCATTAGAAATCTCCTCTTTCTCTTGCAAAACAATGTCAAGTCTAGAAATCAAATTTTTATTTTCATTGTTAAGGCCTAGACTTTTCTTTTTCAAAATCTTATATATTTCAATTAATTTTTCACAAACAATAGAAAGTTCTTCATTCAAGGCATGGGCATCAATATTCTCATCACATGAAGAACTACAATCTAATTGAGATTCCGAATGTACCTCAAGGGAGTCATTCCCTTGGATCATAAAGCATTGTGACTCGGATTCTCAACTAGATTCCTCCGGTTGGATAGGCAATTGAAGCTTGGAGGTGGTGGTTGTGGTCAACTTGTTCCACACTACAAAAGCGGAATCAAGATTAGAAACAAGCATAAGATAATCTTTAGAAAGCGTGCTTCTAATGGCCTCAAGGGCTTGTGCATTGGCCCCTATATGCTTGCTATCACTAAGGTAGGATTCCTTGGTAATGGCAAGATGAACCTTATATCCTAGGTTTTGCAAATAGATGGACATCCTAGTCTTCCAAACAATGATGTTGGAAGAGTCAAACATAGGTGGGGTCATGAAGTCCATGGGTCCAAACTATATGTGTGCAAACAATAAAAGTGTGCAAATGCAAATGATAGATTAGCAAATAGGATCTCACTCCTAGGATGTTAAGCCTAAGTATCAGGAGCGTAGGCTCTAATACCAATTGAAATCACTTGGGGGGGGTGAATAGGTGATAATGCTAATCTAGTGAACTAAATGCGGAAGCTAAAAACTTAATTGCATCACACTTAATACAACCAACAAGTGTAGCCGAATTCCCCGTGAAGGGCTCTGGGCTAACTCCTCTTGATTCCCCTAGATAAGGGTTGAGGTGCTATATGAAGCTCTTGTGGTTAAGTATAAGTGAGGCACACACAAACAAGCCAAGCATATAATGGATATACAACAATATGAAAGAAGCAAGGCAACACAAGCAATATGAATGATATGGCAATATGAGTGATGTGAATGAATGCACAACACAAATAAAGGAGAGAGAGTTAAGAGACAATGGATTAAACGCAAACACAAAGATATGTTTCGAGGTTCGAGCCCATAGCTCTACGTCCCCGCCTTCACCGAGAAGGATTTCTAATCCACTATACTCCCACCGAGGGAACCTCCACCGAGGAGGATTTGTACAACAAGGGAGTACCGAACTCCTCTCTCAACCTTACAATGCCACCGAGGCAATACACCACAATCCACCTCTACCGAAGAGGGATAAGGCCCGTAGCCAACAAACAAACTCCACCTCTCACTAGAAGGAGCAAACCACAATCTCAACCTCTACCGAAGAGGGAGCAACCCAACAATGAAAAGGGTTTATACAACAAGTGTTTTCTTTCAACCACAAACAATCTCTCTTTTTCCACAAAAATAGATCCTAATAGAATAGGATAGATGATATAGCTCAAGTGGATATCAAGGTGTTTTTGGAAATCAAATACAAAGAAAAACCTACTTGGGAAATCTCTTGTAGATGATAGAAATGAAAATCCAAACAATATCCCAAACCTAGTTTTCTTTGATTTTCCAAAACCTTGAAAAACAATAAAGATGAAATCTTTTAAGCTCTAAAACACTTTTTAAAACTTGC
>JAVJIF010032824.1:0-43035 GCA_038442645.1 Agave tequilana
AATAGTAATAATTATGAATATAAACTCTGTAATACTTCTCCCGGCTGTTGAAAATCACTTTTCTCCGTTTGAGCCTATTCAGCTCTTATAAAGCCTAACTCTGGATAATCAGGGCTGAAAGTTTGGACATTTAGTCAAAACTTCCCCGTAAGACTAGAAAAAAGGTTAATCAGTAGAAATAATAAATAGAAATAATGTAAACCATTCACAGCTATTGAAACCTTGCTTTCTCCCAATTTGGGCCATATTCAGCTCTATAAGGCCTAGTTCAGGCCATCAGGGCTGAAAGTTCGCATTTTGGTCAAATTCTCAATTAAGTCTTGAAACATATTTAATTACGACTAGAAAAAAGTTTATTTCATAGTAATTATACATGGAAACTGTATAATACTTCTCCCGGCTTTTGAAAACCGCATTTTCCTCCGGTTTAGCCCAATTCGGCTCTCATAAAGCCTAGTTCAGGCTAATCGGGGCTGAATTTTGATTTTTCAATCAAACTTCCAATTAAGACTAGAAACAAGTTTAATTAGTAGTAATTGTACATAGATGCTATGTAATACCACTCACGGCTCTTAAAAACAAGTTTCCTCCCCGTTTGGGCTCAATTTGGCTCTTTTAAGTCTAGTTCAGGCCAATCATTATTTAAAGTTTGACTTTTACTCAAACTTCTAATTTAAGACTAGAAATAAGTTTAATTTATAGTAATTGTACATAGAGACTATTTAATACTATTCCGACTTTTGAAAACTATGTTTTGTCCCCATTTGAGCCCTTTTCGGCTCTTTTTAGGCCTAGTTTAGGTCAAGGGGGTTGAAAGTTTGACTTTAGTCAAATTTCCAAATAGACTTGAAACATTTTAATTAGTAGTAATTATGCATAAAAAACTATGTAATACTTCTACCGGCTCTTTGAAAACCTTATTTTCACCCGATTTGGGCCTTATTCGGCCTAAGTTAGGCCAATCGGGGTTGAAATTTGACTATTGGTCAAACTCCTTAATAAGACAAGAAACAAGGGTAATCAGTAGTAATTGTATAGAAACTATGTAATACCACTCACGCTCTTGAAAATCATGCTTTCTCTCCGTTTTGGGCTCTTTTCAGCTCTTATAAGGCCTAATTCAAGAAAAAAAAGGATAGAAAGTTGGACTTTCGGTCAAACTTCTCAGTTAAAACTAGAACAAGGTTAACAGTAGTAGTTGTATAAAGAAACTATGTAATACCACTCACGGCTCTTGAAACCGTGTTTTTCTTACGTTTGGGCCATTTTCGGCTCTTATAAGGCCTGGTTCAAGCCAATCGGGTCTGAAAGTTTGAGTTTTGGTCAAACTTTCCATTAAGACTAGAAATCATTTTAATTAGTAATAATTATGCATAAACACTATGTAATACCACTCATGGCTCTTGAAAATCATGTTGTAACCCGTTTGGGACTTATTTGGCTCTTATAGACCAAGTTCAGCCCAATCGAGGCTGAAAAGTTTGATATTTGGTCAAAACTTCTGGATTAAGTCTAAAAACTAGTTTAATAAGAAGTATATATATATAAAAACTATGTAATACGACTCTCGGCTCTTGAAAACTATGTTTTCACCATGTTTGGGCCCATTCGCTCTTAATAAGGCCTCGATTAGGACATCGGGGCTGAAAGTTTGAATTTTTATCAAACTTCCAATTAAAGTTGAAACACGTTTATTAGTAAGAATTATGCATAAAAACTATGTAATATATTTCTCCCAGCTCTTGAAAACCTCATTTTCTCCCGTTTTGGCCCTATTATTCTCTTATAAGGCCTAGTATTCTAGGCCAATCGGGATGAAAGTTGACATTTGGTCAAACTTCCAAATTATGACTAGAAACAAGGGTAATCAGTAGTAATTTTACATCGAAACTATATATACCGTTTATGGATATTGAAAACCTTATTTTTCTCCCTATTTGGCCCCTATTCGACTCTTATAAGGCCTATCAGACCAATCAGGGCTGAAAGTTTGATTTTTGGTCAAACTTTCTAATTAAGACTAAAAACAAGTTTAATTAGTAGTAGTTATACATAAAAACTACGTAATACTACTTTTGGCACTTAAAACCATATTTTTCCCCGTTTGGGTGCTATTCGGCTCTTATAAAACCTGCGGCCAATTAGGACTGAAAGTTTGATTTTTGGTCAAACCTCCCGATTAGGCTAGAAACAAGTTAATTAGCAGCAATTATAATAGACACCGTGTAATACCACTCACGGCTCTTGAAAACCAAGTTTATCCTTGTTTTGGCCAAATTCGGCTCTTGTAAGGCCTAGTTTAGGCAACAGGGGCAGAAAGTTTGAGTTTTGGTTAAACTTCTCAATTAAAATTAGAACAAATTTCATTAGTAGTAATTGTACATTACACTATGTTATACCTCTCACTCTTGAAAATCATGTTTTCTCCCTATTTGGGCCCTTTTTGGCTCTTATAAGGTCATGGTCAACTTTCAGATTAAGACAAAAAATTAGTTAATAATTAGTAATTAATATGTAGAAACTAAATAATACTACTTCTACCCACTTAAAAAGCATGTTTCTCCACATCTTGGCCAACTCAGCTCTTATCAGCCTAGTTCAGGCCAATCGGGCTGAAAATTAACTTTTAGTCAAACTTCTCAATTAAAACTAGAAACATGTTAATCAGTAGTAATATAGATAGAAACTATGTAATACCGTTAAGGCTATTGAAAACCATGTTTTCTCCTCGTTTGGGCCATATTCGGCTCTTAATAAGGCCTAATTCAGGCCAATTGGGCCTAAAGGTTTGATTTTTGTCAACCTTTCAACTAAGATTAGAAACAAGTTTAATTACTAGTAATTGTATATAAACACAATGTAATACCACTCATGGCTCTTGTTCATCATATTTTCTCCCCATTTGGGCCCTATTCGGATCTTATATAAGGCCAAGTTCAGGCCAATCGGGGCTGAAAGTTTGACGTTTGGTCGAACTTTCAGATTAAGACTAATATCTAGTTTAATAAGTAGTAATTATACATAGAAACTATGTAATACTACTCTCGGCTCTTGAAAATCATATTTTCATGCTGTTTGGGCCCTATCGCTCTCTTATAAGGCCTAGTCGGGAATACCGGGGCTGAAAGTTTGATTTTGACCTAACTTCCCAATTTAGACTTGAAATAGGTTTACTTAGTAGGAATTACTTAAAAAACCCACATAATACTACTTCCGACTCTTAAAACCCTCGTTTTCTCCCCGTTTTGGCCATATTCGGCTCTTTTAAAGGCCTAGTTCAGGCCAATCAGAACTGAAAGTTTGACATTTAGTTAAACTTTCAAATTAAGATTAGAAACAAGGTTAATAAATAGTAATTGTGCATAGAAACTATGTATACCATCTTGACTATTAAAAACCTTGTTTTCTCCCGATTTGTGCCCTATTCGGCTTGTATAATGACTAGTTCAGGTAATCGGGCTGAAAGCTTGACTTTTGGTAAAACTACCCAAATTAGACTAGAAAAAGTTTAATTAGCAGTAGTTGTATATAGAAACTATGTAATCCAATCCCAGGCTCTTGAAAACCTATTTTTTCCTGGTTGCGCCTTATTGGCTTTTAGAAGGTCTCATTCTAAGCCAATGGGCCTGAAAGTTTGTTTTTAGGTCAACTTCCAAATTAAGACAAGAAACGAGTTTAATTAGTAGTAGTTATACATAGAAACTATGTAATACTACTCCCAGCTCTTGAAAATCACATTTTCTCCCTGTTTGAACCCTATTTAGCTCTTATTAGGCTTAGTTCAGGCCAATCGGGCTAAATTTGAATTTGGTCAAAATTCCCAATAAGACTGTAGACAAGTTTAATTAGTGGTAAGTCTAATACTAATTCTGCATAAAAACTATGTAACACTACTCTCGGCTCTTGAAAATCTCGTTTTCTTCCCGTATAGGCCTTATGCCGGCCTGGTTAGGCCAATCAGGGCTGAAAGTTTGACTTTTGCTCAAACTTCTCAATAAGACTAGAAACACGGTTAATTTGTTGTAATTGTACAATAAACACTATGTAATACTACTCATGACTCTTAAAAACCAAGTTTTTCTCCCTATTTGGTCCTATTTGGCTCTATTAAGCCCCAGTTCAGAATAATTATGACTGAAAGTTTGACTTTTGATCAAACTTCTAAATTAAGACTAGAAATAAGTTTAATTAGCAGTAATCGTACATAGAGACTATGTAATACCACTCATGACTCTGTTTAGGCCCTATTCAACCCTTATAAGGCCTAATTCAGGCCAATCAGGCCTGAAAGTTTGACATCAAACTTCCCAATTAAGAGTAGAAGCAAATTTAATTAGAAATAATTATATAAAGAAATTATCAAATACTAGTCTCGGCTCTTGAAAGCTACATTTCTCCTCTTTGTGCCCTACTTAGCTGGCTTTAGGCCTAATTCAGGTGAATTAGGCTGAAAGTTTAATTTTTATTTCAACTATCTAAATAAGACTAGAAACAACTTTAATTAGTAGTAATTATACATTGAAATAATGTAACGCCACTCCGACTCTTGAAAACCTCATTTTCTCCCCGTTTGGGCCCAATTCGGCTCTCATAAGGCCAAGTTATGCTAATCGGGGCTGAAAGTTTGACTTTTGGTCAAACTTCTCAATTAAGACTCGAAACAAGGTTAATTAGTAGTAGATGTACATAACACTATGTAATACTACTCACGGCTCATGAAAACAAAGTTTTTCCCCATTTGGGCTCTGTTTGGCTCTTTTTAAGGCCAAGTTTCAGGCCAATCGGGGCTGAATATTTGACTTTTTTTCAAACTTCTAAATTAAGACTAGAAAATAGTTTAATTAGTAGTAATTGTATATAAAGACAATGAAATACCACTTATAGCTCTTAAAATCCATGTTTTCTCCCTTTTGGGCCCTATTCGGCTCCTATGAATAGTTTAGGCCAATGAAAAGCTTGACTTTTGTCAAACTTCTCATTTAAAATTAGAAACAAGTTTCATCAGTAGCAATTGTACTTAAAAATTATGTAGTATAAGCTGACTCTTGAAAACTATAAGGCCTATTCAGCTCTTATAAGGCCTAACTCTGGATAATCAGGGCTGAAAGTTTGACATTTAGTCAAACTTCCCCCGTAAGACTAGAAAAAAGGTTAATCAGTAGAAATTATAATAGAAATAATGTAAACCATTCACGGCTATTGAAACCTTGCTTTCTCCCAATTTGGGCCATATTCAGCTCTTATAAGGCCTAGTTCAGGCCAACAGGGCTGAAAGTTCGCATTTTGGTCAAACTTCTCAATTAAGTCTTGAAACATATTAATTAAGACTAGAAAAAAGTTTATTTCATTGTAATTATACATGGAAACTGTATAATACTTCTCCCGGCTTTTAAAAACCGTATTTTCCTCCATGTTTAGGCCCAATTCGGCTCTCATAAAGCCTAGTTCAGGCCAATCGGGGCTGAAATTTTGATTTTTCATCAAACTTTCCAATTAAGACTAGAAACAAGTTTAATTAGTAGTAATTGTACATAGATGCTATGTAATACCACTCACGGCTCTTAAAAAACAAGTTTCCTCCCCGTTTGGGCTCAATTGGCTCTTTAAGACCTAGTTCAGGCCAATCATTTTTAAAGTTTGACTTTTACTCAAATTCTAAATTAAGACTAGAAATAAGTTTAATTTATAGTAATTGTACATAGAGACTTTAATACTATTCCCGACTTTTGAAAACTATGTTTTGTCCCCATTTGAGCCCTATTCGGCTCTTTTTAGGCCTAGTTTAGGTCAATCGGGGTTGAAAGTTTGACTTTTAGTCAAATTTCCCAAATCTGACTAGAAACAATTTTAATTAGTAGTAATTATGCATAAAAACTATGTAATACTTCTCCCGGATCCTAAAACCTTATTTTCACCCGATTGGGCCTTATTCGGCCTAAGTTAGGCCAATCGGGGTTGAAAGTTTGACTATTGGTCAAACTCCTTAATTAAGACAAGAAAAAGGTTAATCAGTAGTAATTGTACATAGAAACTATGTAATACCACTCACGACTCTTGAAAATCATGCTTTCTCTCCGTTTTGGGCTCTTTTCAGCTCTTATAAGGCCTAATTCAAGAAAAAAAAAGGATAGAAAGTTGGACTTTCGGTCAAACTTCTCAGTTATAACTAGAAACAAGGTTAACAGTAGTAGTTGTACAAAGAAACTATGTAATACCACTCACGGCTCTTGAAACCGTGTTTTCTTATCGTTTGGGCCATTTTCGGCTCTTATAAGGCCTGGTTCAAGCCAATCGGGTCTGAAAGTTTGAGTTTGGTCAAACTTTCAATTAAGACTAGAAATCATTTTAATTAGTAATAATTATGCATAAACACTATGTAATACCACTCATGGCTCTTGAAAATCATGTTGTAACCCCGTTTGGGACTTATTTGGCTCTTATAGACCAAGTTCAGGCAATCGAGGCTGAAAGTTTGATATTTTGGTCAAACTTCTGGATTAAGTCTAAAAAACTAGTTTAATAAGAAGTAATTATATATAAAAACTATGTAATACGACTCTCGGCTCTTGAAAACTATGTTTTCACCATGTTTGGGCCCATTCGGCTCTAATAAGGCTCGATTAGGACAATCGGGGCTGAAAGTTTGAATTTTATCAAACTTCCCAATTAAAAGTTGAAACACGTTTAATTAGTAAGAATTATGCATAAAAACTATGTAATATATTCTCCCAGCTCTTGAAAACCTCATTTTCTCCGTTTTGGCCCTATTATTCTCTTATAAGGCCTAGTTCAGGCCAATCGGGGATGAAAGTTGACATTTGGTCAAACTTCCAAATTATGACTAGAAACAAGGGTAATCAGTAGTAATTTTACATCGAAACTATATATACCGTTTATGGCTATTGAAAACCTTATTTTTCTCCCTATTTGGCCCCTATTCGACTCTTTAAGGCCTATCAGACCAATCAGGGCTGAAAGTTTGATTTTTGGTCAACTTTCTAATTAAGACTAAAAACAAGTTTAATTAGTAGTAGTATACTAAAAACTACGTAATACTACTTTTGGCACTTTAAAAACATATTTTTCCCCGTTTGGGTGCTATTCGGCTCTTATAAAACTGCGGCCAATTAGGACTGAAAGTTTGATTTTGGTCAAACCTCCCGATTAAGGCTAGAAACAAGTTAATTAGCAGCAATTATAAATAGACACCGTGTAATACCACTCACGGCTCTTGAAAACCAGTTTTATCCTTGTTTTGGCCCAATTCGGCTCTTGTAAGGCCTAGTTTAGGCAAACAGGGGCAGAAAGTTTGACTTTGGTTAAACTTCTCAATTAAAATTAGAAACAAATTTCATTAGTAGTAATTGTACATATACACTATGTTATATCTCTCACTCTTGAAAATCATGTTTTCTCCCTATTTGGGCCCTTTTTGGCTCTTATAAGGTCATGGTCAACTTTCAGATTAAGACAAAAAATTAGTTTAATAATTAGTAATAATATGTAGAAAACTAAATAATACTACTTCTACCACTTAAAAAGCATGTTTTCTCCACATCTTGGCCCAACTCAGCTCTTATCAGGCCTAGTTCAGGCCAATCGGGCTGAAAATTTAACTTTTAGTCAAACTTCTCAATTAAAACTAGAAACATTGTTAATCAGTAGTAATTATAGATAGAAAACTATGTATACCGCTTAAGGCTATTGAAAACCATGTTTTCTCCCCGTTTGGGCCATATTCGGCTCTAATAAGGCCTAATTCAGGCAATTGGGCCTAAAGGTTTGATTTTTGGTCAACCTTTCCAACTAAGATTAGAAACAAGTTTAATTACTAGTAATTGTATATAAACACAATGTAATACCACTCATGGCTCTTGTTCATCATATTTTCTCCCCATTGGGCCCTATTCGGATCTTATATAAGGCAAGTTCAGGCAATCGGGGCTGAAAGTTTGACGTTGGTCGAACTTTCAGATTAAGACTAATATCTAGTTTAATAAGTAGTAATTATACATAGAAACTATGTAATACTACTCTCGGCTCTTGAAAATCATATTTTCTCGCTGTTGGGCCCTATCGCTCTCTTATAAGGCCTAGTCGGGAATACCGGGGCTGAAAGTTTGATTTTTGGACCTAACTTCCCAATTTAGACTTGAAATAGGTTTACTTAGTAGGAATTACTTAAAAAACCCACTAATACTACTTCCGACTCTTAAAACCCTCGTTTTCTCCCCGTTTTGGCCATATTCGGCTCTTTAAAGGCTAGTTCAGGCCAATCAGAACTGAAAGTTTGACATTTAGTTAAACTTTCAAATTAAGATTAGAAACAAGGTTAATAAATAGTAATTGTGCATAGAAACTATGTATACCATCTTGACTATTAAAAACCTTGTTTTCTCCCGATTTGTGCCCTATTCGGCTTGTATAATGACTAGTTCAGGTAAATCGGGCTGAAAGCTTGACTTTTGGTAAAACTACCCAAATTAGACTAGAAAAAGTTTAATTAGCAGTAGTTGTATATAGAAACTATGTAATCCAATCCCAGGCTCTTGAAAACCCTATTTTTTCCTGGTTGCGCCTTATTTGGCTTTTAGAAGGTCTCATTCTAAGCCAATCGGGCCTGAAAGTTTTGTTTTAGGTCAACTTCCAAATTAAGACAAGAAACGAGTTTAATTAGTAGTATTATACATAGAAACTATGTAATACTACTCCCAGCTCTTGAAAATCACATTTTCTCCCTGTTTGAACCCTATTTAGCTCTTATTAGGCTTAGTTCAGGCCAATCGGGGCTAAAAATTTGAATTGGTCAAAATTCCCAATTAAGACTGTAGACAAGTTTAATTAGTGGTAAGTCTCTACTACAATTCTGCATAAAAACTATGTAACACTACTCTCGGCTCTTGAAAATCTCGTTTTTCTTCCCGTATAGGCCTTATGTGGGCCTAGTTAGGCCAATCAGGGGCTGAAAGTTTGACTTTTGCTCAAACCTCTCAATTAAGACTAGAAACACGGTTAATTTGTTGTAATTGTACATAAACACTATGTAATACTACTCATGACTCTTAAAACCAAGTTTTCTCCCTATTTGGTCCTTATTTGGCTCTATTAAGCCCCAGTTCAGAATAATTATGACTGAAAGTTTGACTTTTGATCAAACTTCTAAATTAAGACTAGAAACAAGTTTAATTAGCAGTAATCGTACATAGAGACTATGTAATACCACTCATGACTCTGTTTAGGCCCTATTCAACCCTTATAAGGCCTAATTCAGGCCAATCAGGCCTTAAAGTTTGACATCAAACTTCCCAATTAAGAGTAGAAGCAAATTTAATTAGAAATAATTATATAAAGAAATTATCAAATACTAGTCTCGGCTCTTGAAAGCTACATTTTCTCCTCTTTGTGCCCTACTTAGCTGGCTTTAGGCCTAATTCAGGTGAATTAAGGCTGAAAGTTTAATTTTTATTTCAACTATCTAAATAAGACTAGAAAAACTTTAATTAGTAGTAATTATACATTGAAATAATGTAACGCCACTCGACTCTTGAAAACCTCATTTTCTCCACCGTTTGGGCCCAATTCGGCTCTCATAAGGCCAAGTTATGCTAATCGGGGCTGAAAGTTTGACTTTTGGTCAAACTTCTCAATTAAGACTCGAAATAAGGTTAATTAGTAGTAGATGTACATAAACTATGTAATACTACTCACGGCTCATGAAAACAAAGTTTTCTCCCCATTTGGGCTCTGTTTGGCTCTTTTAAGGCCAAGTTCAGGCCAATCGGGGCTGAATATTGACTTTTTTTGAAACTTCTAAATTAAGACTAGAAACTAGTTTAATTAGTAGTAATTGTATAAAAGACAATGAAATACCACTTATAGCTCTTAAAATCCATGTTTTCTCCCTTTTTGGGCCCTATTCGGCTCCTATGAATAGTTTAGGCCAATGAAAAGCTTGACTTTTGTTCAAACTTCTCATTTAAAATTAGAAACAAGTTTCGTCAGTAGCAATTGTACTTAAAAATTATGTAGTATAAGCTCGACTCTTGAAAACTATAAGGCCTATTCAGCTCTTATAAGGCCTAACTCTGGATAATCAGGGCTGAAAGTTTGACATTTAGTCAAACTTCCCCCGTAAGACTAAAAAGGTTAATCAGTAGAAATTATAAATAGAAATAATGTAACCATTCACGGCTATTGAAACCTTGCTTTCTCCCAATTTGGGCCATATTCAGCTCTTATAAGGCCTAATTCAGGCCAATCAGGGCTGAAAGTTCGCATTTTGGTCAAACTTCTCAATTAAGTCTTGAAACATATTTAATTAAGACTAGAAAAAAGTTTATTTCATTGTAATTATACATGGAACTGTATAATACTTCTCCCGGCTTTTGAAAACCGCATTTTCCTCCATGTTTAGGCCCAATTCGGCTCTCATAAAGCCTAGTTCAGGCCAATCGGGGCTGAAATTTTGATTTTTCATCAAACTTTCCAATTAAGACTAGAAACAAGTTTAATTAGTAGTAATTGTACATAGATTCTATGTAATACCACTCACGGCTCTTAAAACCAAGTTTCCTCCCCGTTTGGGCTCAATTTGGCTCTTTTAAGACCTAGTTCAGGCCAATCATTATTTAAAGTTTGACTTTTACTCAAACTTCTAAATTAAGACTAGAATAAGTTTAATTTATAGTAATTGTACATAGAGACTATTTAATACTATTCCCGACTTTTGAAAACTATGTTTTGTCCCATTTGAGCCCTATTCGGCTCTTTTTAGGCCTAGTTTAGGTCAATCGGGGTTGAAAGTTTGACTTTTAGTCAAATTTCCAAATATGACTAGAAACAATTTTAATTAGTAGTAATTATGCATAAAAACTATGTAATACTTCTCCCGGCTCTTGAAACCTTATTTTCACCCGATTTGGGCCTTATTCGGCCTAAGTTAGGCCAATCGGGGTTGAAAGTTTGACTATTGGTCAAACTCCTTAATTAAGACAAGAAACAAGGTTAATCAGAATAATTGTACATAGAAACTATGTAATACCACTCACGACTCTTGAAAATCATGCTTTCTCTCCGTTTTGGGCTCTTTTCAGCTCTTATAAGGCCTAATTCAGAAAAAAAAAGGATAGAAAGTTGGACTTTCGGTCAAACTTCTCAGTTATAACTAGAAACAAGGTTAACAGTAGTAGTTGTACAAAGAAACTATGTAATACCACTCACGGCTCTTGAAAACGTGTTTTCTTATCGTTTGGGCCATTTTCGGCTCTTATAAGGCCTGGTTCAAGCCAATCGGGTCTGAAAGTTTGAGTTTTGGTCAAACTTTCCAATTAAGACTAGAAATCATTTTAATTAGTAATAATTATGCATAAACACTATGTAATACCACTCATGGCTCTTGAAAATCATGTTGTAACCCCGTTTGGGACTTATTTGGCTCTTATAGACCAAGTCAGGCCAATCGAGGCTGAAAGTTTGATATTTGGTCAAACTTCTGGATTAAGTCTAAAAACTAGTTTAATAAGAAGTAATTATATATAAAAACTATGTACTACGACTCTCGGCTCTTGAAAACTATGTTTTCACCATGTTTGGGCCCATTCGGCTCTAATAAGGCCTCGATTAGGACAATCGGGGCTGAAAGTTTGAATTTATCAAACTTCCCAATTAAAGTTGAAACACGTTTAATTAGTAAGAATTATGCATAAAAACTATGTAATATATTTCTCCCAGCTCTTGAAAACCTCATTTTCTCCCGTTTTGGCCCTATTATTCTCTTATAAGGCCTAGTTCAGCCAATCGGGGATGAAAGTTGACATTTGGTCAAACTTCCAAATTATGACTAGAAACAAGGGTAATCAGTAGTAATTTTACATCGAAACTATATATACCGTTTATGGCTATTGAAAACCTTATTTTTCTCCCGATTTGGCCCCTATTCGACTCTTATAAGGCCTACTCAGACCAATCAGGGCTGAAAGCTGAAAGTTTGATTTTTGGTCAAACTTTCTAATTAAGACTAAAAACAAGTTTAATTAGTAGTAGTTTATACATAAAAACTACGTAATACTACTTTTGGCACTTTAAAACCATATTTTTCCCGTTTGGGTGCTATTCGGCTCTTATAAAACCTGCGGCCAATTAGGACTGAAAGTTTGATTTTTGGTCAAACCTCCCGATTAAGGCTAGAAACAAGTTAATTAGCAGCAATTATAAATAGACACCGTGTAATACCACTCACGGCTCTTGAAAAACCAAGTTTTATCCTTGTTTTGGGCCAATTCGGCTCTTGTAAGGCCTAGTTTAGGCAAACAGGGGCAGAAAGTTTGACTTTTGGTTAAACTTCTCAATTAAAATTAGAAACAAATTTCATTAGTAGTAATTGTACATACACTATGTTATACCTCTCACTCTTGAAAATCATGTTTTCTCCCTATTTGGGCCCTTTTTGGCTCTTATAAGGTCATGGTCAACTTTCAGATTAAGACAAAAAATTAGTTTAATAATTAGTAATTAATATGTAGAAACTAAATAATACTACTTCTACCACTTAAAAAGCATGTTTCCACATCTTGGCCCAACTCAGCTCTTATCAGGCCTAGTTCAGGCCAATCGGGGCTGAAAATTTAACTTTTAGTCAAACTTCTCAATTAAAACTAGAAACATTGTTAATCAGTAGTAATTATAGATAGAAACTATGTAATACCGCTTAAGGCTATTGAAAACCATGTTTTCTCCCCGTTTGGGCCATATTCGGCTCTTAATAAGGCCTAATTCAGGCCAATTGGGCCTAAAGGTTTGATTTTTGGTCAACCTTTCCAACTAAGATTAGAAACAAGTTTAATTACTAGTAATTGTATATAAACACAATGTAATACCACTCATGGCTCTTGTTCATCATATTTTCTCCCCATTTGGGCCCTATTCGGATCTTATATAAGGCCAAGTTCAGGCCAATCGGGGCTGAAAGTTTGACGTTTGGTCAAACTTTCAGATTAAGACTAATATCTAGTTAATAAGTAGTAATTATACATAGAAACTATGTAATACTACTCTCGGCTCTTGAAAATCATATTTTCTCGCTGTTTGGGCCCTATCGCTCTTATAAGGCCTAGTCGGGAATACGGGGCTGAAAGTTTGATTTTTGACCTAACTTCCCAATTTAGACTTGAAATAGGTTTACTTAGTAGGAATTACTTAAAAAACCCACATAATACTACTTCTGACTCTTAAAACCCTCGTTTTCTCCCTTTTTGGCCATATTCGGCTCTTTAAAGGCCTAGTTCAGGCCAATCAGAACTGAAAGTTTGACATTTAGTTAAACTTTCAAATTAAGATTAGAAACAAGGTTAATAAATAGTAATTGTGCATAGAAACTATGTATACCATCTTGACTATTAAAAACCTTGTTTTCTCCCGATTTGTGCCCTATTCGGCTTGTATAATGACTAGTTCAGGTAAATCGGGGCTGAAGCTTGACTTTTGGTAAAACTACCCAAATCAGACTAGAAAAAGTTTAATTAGCAGTAGTTGTATATAGAAACTATGTAATCCAATCCCAGGCTCTTGAAAACCCTATTTTTTTCCTGGTTGCGCCTTATTTGGCTTTTAGAAGGTCTCATTCTAAGCCAATCGGGCCTGAAAGTTTGTTTTTTGGTCTACTTCCAAATTAAGACAGGAAACAAGTTTAATTAGTAATAGTTATACATAGAAACTATGTAATACTACTCCCAGCTCTTGAAAATCACATTTTCTCCCTGTTTGAACCCTATTTAGCTCTTATTAGGCTTAGTTCAGGCCAATCGGGGCTAAAAATTTGAATTTGGTCAAAATTCCCAATTAAGACTGTAGACAAGTTTAATTAGTGGTAAGTCTACTACTAATTCTGCATAAAAACTATGTAACACTACTCTCGGCTCTTGAAAATCTCGTTTTTCTTCCCGTATAGGCCTTAATGCGGGCCTAGTTAGGCCAATCAGGGCTGAAAGTTTGACTTTTGCTCAAACCTCTCAATTAAGACTAGAAACACGGTTAATTTGTTGTAATTGTACATAAACACTATGTAATACTACTCATGACTCTTAAAAACCAAGTTTTCTCCCTATTTGGTCCTTATTTGGCTCTATTAAGCCCCAGTTCAGAATAATTATGACTGAAAGTTTGACTTTTGATCAACTTCTAAATTAAGACTAGAAACAAGTTTAATTAGCAGTAATCGTACATAGAGACTATGTAATACCACTCATGACTCTGTTTAGGCCCTATTCAACCCTTATAAGGCCTAATTCAGGCCAATCAGGCCTGAAAGTTTGACATCAAACTTCCCAATTAAGAGTAGAAGCAAATTTAATTAGAAATAATTATATAAAGAAATTATCAAATACTAGTCTCGGCTCTTGAAAGCTACATTTTCTCCTCTTTGTGCCCTACTTAGCTGGCTTTAGGCCTAATTCAGGTGAATTAAGGCTGAAAGTTTAATTTTTATTTCAACTATCTAAATAAGACTAGAAACAACTTTAATTAGTAGTAATTATACATTGAAATAATGTAACGCCACTCCGACTCTTGAAAACCTCATTTTCTCACCGTTTGGGCCCAATTCGGCTCTCATAAGGCCAAGTTATGCTAATCGGGGCTGAAAGTTTGACTTTTGGTCAAACTTCTCAATTAAGACTCGAAATAAGGTTAATTAGTAGTAGATGTACATAACACTATGTAATACTACTCACGGCTCATGAAAACAAAGTTTTCTCCCCATTTGGGCTCTGTTTGGCTCTTTTAAGGCCAAGTTCAGGCCAATCGGGGCTGAATATTTGACTTTTTTTCAAACTTCTAAATTAAGACTAGAAACTAGTTTAATTAGTAGTAATTGTATATAAAGACAATGAAATACCACTTATAGCTCTTAAAATCCATGTTTTCTCCCTTTTTGGGCCCTATTCGGCTCCTATGAATAGTTTAGGCCAATGAAAAGCTTGACTTTGTTCAAACTTCTCATTTAAAATTAGAAACAAGTTTCGTCAGTAGCAATTGTACTTAAAAATTATGTAGTATAAGCTCGACTCTTGAAAACTATATTTTCTCTCCGTTTGGGTCATATTCGGCTCTAATAAGGCCTAATTCAGGTCAGTTAGAGTTGAAAGTTTGACTTTTGGCATATTCCTAATTAAAACTAGAAATAAAGTTACTTAGTAGTAATTGTACATAAAACTATGTAACACTGCTCTCGATTTTAGAAAATCATGTTTTTCCTCAGTATCGGCTCTATTTGACTCTTATGAGGACTAGTTCAGGCCAATCAGGGTAAAAAGTTTGACTTTTGGTCAAACTGCATAATTAAGACTAGAACAAGTATAATTAGTTGTTTTATGCATAAAAATTATGTAATAGTACTTACGGCTCTTGAAAACCTTAATTTTCTCTCAATTTGGGCCTTATTCGGCTCTTATAAGGCCTAGTCAGGCCTAGCGGGGCTGAGAGTTTTGACATTTGGTCAAACTTCTCAATTAAAACTAGAAATAGGGTTAATCAGTATTAATTGTACATAGAATATATGTAATACCATTCACGGCTCTTAGAAAACATGTTTTCTCCCCATTTGGGCTCAATTCAGCATAAGGCTTAGTTCAGGCTAATTGGGCCTAAAGTTTGACTTTTTATCAAACTTCAAAATTAAGATTAGAAATAGTTTAATTAGTTGTAATTATATATAGAAACTATGTAATACAACTCACGACTCTTGAAAATCATGTTTTCTCCCCGTTTGGGCCGTATTCGGCTCTTATAAGTCTAACTTTCAGGCCAATTAGGGCTAAAAGTTTGACTTTTGGTCAATTTTTTAATTAAGACTAGAAAAAAGTTTAAGTAGTAATAATTATGCATAAAAATTATGTAATACTACTCTCGGTTCTTGGAAACCTTATTTTTCTCCCCATTTGGGCCCTATTCGGATTTAATAAGTCATAGTTCAGGCCAATCAGAGCTGAAAGTTTGACTTTTTAATAAACTTCAAATTAAGACTAGAAACAAGGTTAATTAGTAGTACTTGTACATAGAATATAATACCACTCACGGCTCTTGAAAACCATGTTTTCTCCCCGTTTGGGGCCAATTCGGGTCTTATTAGGCCTAGTTCAGACCAATCGCGCCTGAAATTTGACTTTTCGTTAAACTTCACAATTAAGACTAGAAAAAAGTTTAATTAGTAGTAATTATAAATACACACTATGCAATACCACTCATGGCTCTTAAAAATCGTGTTTTCTCCCAGTTTGGGCGTTATTCGGCTCTAATAAGGCCAAGTTTAGGTCAATCAGGGTTGAAAATTTGATATTTGGTCAAACATCCAGGTTAAGACTAAAAACTAGTTTGATAAGTAGTAATTATGCATAGAAACTCTGTAATACTTCTCTCGGCTCTTGAAAATCATTTTTTCTCCCCGTTTGAGCCTATTCGGCTCTTATAAGGCCTAGATCTGGACAATCAGGGCTAAAAGTTTGACATTTGATCAAACTTCCCAAGTAAGACTAGAAAAAGGTTAAGCAGTAGAAATTATAAATAGAAACAATGTACACCATTCACGGCTATTGAAACCTTGCCTTTTCCCAATTTGGGCCCTATTCGGCTCTTATAAGGCCTAATTCAGGCCAATCGGGGTAAGACTTGAAACAAGTTTAATAAGTAGTAATTGTACATGGACACTATGCAATACCACTCATGGCTAAAATCAGTTTTCTCCCCGTTTGGGCCCTATTTGG
Organism: Agave tequilana; assembly: GCA_038442645.1. NCBI lineage: Eukaryota > Viridiplantae > Streptophyta > Magnoliopsida > Asparagales > Asparagaceae > Agave > Agave tequilana. Next base: position 16,755 of record JAVJIF010032824.1, read on the forward strand.
CTCTTTTAAGGCCTAGTTCAGGCTAATCACGGTTGAAAGTTAAACTTTTGATCAAACTTCTAAATTAAGAGTAGAAATAATTTTAATTAGTAGTAATTATCTCTAGAAACTATGTAATACTACTTTCATCTATTAAAAACTATATTTTCTCTCCATTGGGCCCTATTCGCACTTATTAGGCCTAGTTCAAGCCAATCGGGCTGAAAGTTTGACTTTTGGTCAAACTTTTAAATTAAGACTATAAATAAGTTTAATTAGTAGTAATTGTGCATAAAAACTATGTGAAACTACTCTTGACTATTCGGCTTGTATAATGACTAGCTCAGGCAAATCGGGGCTGAAAGCTTGACTTTTAGTGAAACTACCCAAATCAGACTTGAAAAAGTTTAATTAGCAGTAGTTGTATATAGAAACTATGTAATACAATCCCAGGCTCTTGAAAACTCTATTTTTTTCCTGCTTGCGCCTTATTTGGCTTTTAGAAGGTCTCGTTCTGAGCCAATCGGGCCTGAAAGTTTGTTTTTTGGTCAACTTCCAAATTAAGATAAGAAACAAGTTTAATTAATAGTAGTTATACATAGAAACTATGTAATACTACTCCCAGCTCTTGAAAATCACATTTTCTCCCTGTTTGAACCCTATTTAGCTCTTATTAGGCCTAGTTCAGGCCAATCGGGGCTGAAAATTTGAATTTGGTCAAAATTCCCAATTAAGACTGTAGACAAGTTTAATTAGTAGTAACTCTAGTACTAATTCTGCATAAAAACTATGTAACACTACTCTCGACTCTTGAAAACCTCAATTTTCTTCCTGTGTAGGCCTTATGCGGCTCTTATAAGGCTTAGTTCATGCCAATCGCGTCTGAAAGTTTGACTTTTGGTCAAACTTTTAAATTAGGATTAGAAACGTGTTTAATTTGTAGTAGTTGTTGTATATAGAAACTATGTAATACTAGTTCCAGCTCTTGAAAATCATTTTTTCTCCTATTCGACCCTATTCAGCTCTTAGATGGCCTAGTTCAGGCCAATCGGTGCTGAAAGTTTTAATATTTTGTCAAACTTCCCAATTAAGACTAGAAACAAGTTTAATTCATAGTAATTAGATATGGAAACTATATAATCCTACTCCCGATTCTTGACAACCACTTTTTCTCTATGTTTGAGCCTTATTAGGCACTTATAAAGCTTAGTTCAGGCGAGTCAGGGCTTAAAATTTGACGTTTTATCAAACTTTCCAATTAATACTAGTGAACCCTATTTAGCTCTTATTAGGCCTAGTTCAGGCCAATCGGGGCTGAAAATTTGAATTTGGTCAAAATCCCAATAAGACTGTAGACAAGTTTAATTAGTAGTAACTCTACTACTAATTCTGCATAAAAACTATGTAACACTACTCTCGACTCTTGAAAACCTCAATTTCTTCCTGTGTAGGCCTATGCGGCTCTTATAAGGCTTAGTTCATGCCAATCGCGTCTGAAAGTTTGACTTTTGGTCAAACTTTTAAATTAGGATTAGAAACGAGTTTAATTTGTAGTAGTTGTTGTATATAGAAACTATGTAATACTAGTTCCAGCTCTTGAAAATCATTTTTTCTCCTATTCGACCCTATTCAGCTCTTAGATGGCCTAGTTCAGGCCAATCGGTGCTGAAAGTTTTAATATTTGTCAAACTTCCCAATTAAGACTATAAACAAGTTTAATTCATAGTAATTAGATATGGAAACTATATAATCCTACTCCCGATTCTTGACAACCACTTTTTCTCTATGTTTGAGCCTTATTAGGCACTTATAAAGCTTAGTTCAGACCAGTCAGGGCTTAAAATTTGACGTTTTATCAAACTTTCCAATTAATACTAGAAACAAGTTTAATTAGTAATAATTGTATATAGAGACAATGTAATACCACTCACGGCTCTTGAAAACCAAGTTTTCTCATCGTTTGGGCCCTATTTGGCTCTTTTAAAGGCGTAATTCAGGTTAATTAGGGCTGAAAGTTTGAAATTTGGTTAAAATTCTAAATAAGAGTAGAAACAATTTCAATTAGTAGCAATTATACATAGAACTATGTACTACTACTTCCAGTTATTAAAAATCATATTTCTCCCCGTTTGAGTCCTATTCGGCACTTATTAGGCCTAGTTCAGGCCAAATGAGTCTGAAAATTTGACTTTTGGTAAACTTTCCAATTAAGATTATAAACAGTTAAATTAATAGTAATTGTGCATAACTACTATGTAAGACTCTCGGCTCTTGAAAACCTCATTTTCTCCCCATTTAGGTCTTATTTGGTTCTTGTAAGGCTTAGTTCAGGCCAATCAGGCCTGAAAGTTTGACTTTTAGTAAAACTTCCAAATTAAGACTAGAAACATGTTTAATTAGTAGTTATTTTACATAGTTTAAACAATGTAATACTACTCTCAGCTCTTGAAATTCATGTTTTATCCCCGTTTGAGCTCTATTCGGCTCTTATAAGGCCAGTTCAGGACTATCGGACCTGAAAGTTTGACTTTTTGTCAAACTTCTCAATTAAGACTAGAAACAAGTTTAATTGATAGTAATTATCCATTGAAACTATATAATACTACTCTCGGCTCTTGAAAATCACCTTTTCTCTATGTATGGGCCCTATTCTCTTATAAAGCCTAGTTTAGGCCAATCAGGACTGAAAGTTTGACTTTTTTGTGAAACTTCCCAATTAAGACTAGAAACAATTTTAATTAGTAGTAATTATCTGTAGAAACTATGTAATACTACTTCCAGCTATTAAAAGCTACATTTTCTCTCCGTTAGGCCTTATTCGACACTTATTAGGCCTAGTTCAGGCTAATCCGGGCTGAAAGTTTGACTTTTGGTCAAACTTTTAAATTAAGACTATAAACAAGTTTAATTAGTAGTAATTGTCCATAAAAACTATGTGAAACTACTCTTGACTCTTGAAAACCTATCCGTTTGGGCCCTATTTAGCTCTTATAAGGCTTAATTCATGCTAATCAGGTTTGAAAGTTTTACTTTTGGTCAAACTTCCATATTAAGACTAGAAACATGTTTAATTAGTAGTTGTTGTATATAGAAACTATGTAATATTACTCTCAACTCTTGGAAATCATGTTTTCTCCTCGTTTGAGCCCTGTTAAGAATAGGAACAAGTTTAATTAGTAGTAATTGTACATATACGCCATGTAATCCACTCAAGGCTCTTGAAAACTAAGTTTCTCCCCGTTTGGGCCCTACTTAGCTTTCATTAGGCCTAATTCAAACAAAAATTATCTGAAAGTTTGACTTTTGGTCAAGCTTCTCAATTAAAACTAAAAACAAGTCTTAATTATGCATAAAAACTATGTAATACTACTCATGACTCTTGAAAACCTCATTTTTCTCCTAGTTTGGACCTTATTCAGCTCTTATAAGGCCTAGTTTAAGGTAATTAGGGATGAAAGTTTGACTTTTCGTTACACCTCCCAATCAATCCTACAAACAAGGTTAATTATTAGTAATTGTATATAGGTACTGTGTGTTGCCACTCATGGCTCTTGAAAACTACGATTTCTCTCCGTTTGGGCCCTACTCGGCCCCTATAAGGTCTAGTTCAGGCCAACCGGGCCTGAAAGTTTGACTTTTGGTCAAACTTGCCAATTAAGAGTAAAACAAGTTTAATTAGTAGTAGTAATTATACTTTGAAGCTATATAACACTACTTCCTTGAAAACCATATTTTGTTCCTATTTGGACCCTATTCGGCTCCTATGAATAGTTTAGGCCAATCAAAAGTTTGACTTTTTTTCAAACTTCCTATTTAAGACTAGAAACAAGTTTCGTCAGTAGTAATTGTACTTAAAAACTATGTAGTATTATGCTCGACTCTTGAAAACTATGTTTTCTCTCCGTTTTGGTCCTATTCGACTCTAATAAGGCCTAGTTCAGGTCAATTAGAGTTGAAAGTTTGATTTTTGGCATATTCCTAATTAAAGCTAGAAATAAAGTTACTTAGTAGTAATTGTACATATAAACTATGTAACACTACTCTCGATTTTAGAAAACCATGTTTTCCCTCAGTATCGGCCCTATTTGACTCTTATGAGGACCAGTTCAGGCCAATCAGGGTAGCAAGTTTGACTTTTGGTCAAAATTTCTAAATAAGACAAGAAATAGGATAAATTAGTAGTAATTGTACATAGAAATTATGTTATACCACTCACGGCTCTTGAAAACTGCGTTTTCTCCCCATTTGGGCCCTATTCAGCTCTAGTAAGGCCTAGTTCAAGCCAAATTTAGGCTTACTTTCAGTCAAATTTTCAAATGTAAAATAGAAATAAGGTCAAAATTTCAAATTGAACATTCAAACTATATAATGCTATTCAGCACTTGAAAACCACATTTTCTCCCTATTTGGGCAATATTTGGCACTTTTATTAAGGCTTAATTTAGGCCAGTTGGGGCTAAAAGTTTAACTTTAGGTCACACTTACCAATTAAGACTACAAACAAGATTAATTTGTTATAATTATATATAAAAACTAAGCAATACTACTGGATCTTAAAAATCACATTTTCCCCCTGTTTAGGCCTAATTCGGCTCTTATAAGGCCTAGTTCAGGCTAATCAGGGCTGAAAGTTAGACTATTGGTTAAACTTCCAAATTAAGACTAGAAATAACGTTTATTTGTAGTATCTGTACATACAACCTCTGTAACCATACACGGCTCTTGAAAACAAGGTTTCTACCCTTTTGGGCCCTATTCGGCTCTTATAAGTCCTAGTTCAGGCCAATCGGGGCTGAAAGTTTGACTTTTAGTTAAACTTCCCAATTAAGACAAGAATAAGGTTAAGTAGTATAAATTGTACATAAACACTATGTAATATCACTCACGGTTCTTGAAAACCAAATTTTCTTCCCGTTTGGGCCCATTCAACTCTTATAAGGCCAAGTTCAGGCCAATCAGGAATGAAAGTTTGATGTTTGGTTAAACTTCCAAATTAAGACTAACAGCTATTTTAATTAGCAGTAATTATACATTGAAATTATGTAATACTACTCCCGGCTCTTTAAAGCCACGTTTTCTCCTCGTTTGGGCACTATTCGGCTCATATAGGGGCCTAATTCATGCTAATCGGAGCTAAAAGTTTGATTATAGGTCACACATCCCAATTAAGACTAGAAACAAAGTAAATTATTGGTAATTGTATATAAACACTACATAGTACCACTCATGGCTCTTGAAAACAACGTTTACTCTCCATTTAGGACCTACTCGGTCCTTATAAGGCCTAGTTCAGTCCAATCGGGCCTGAAAGTTTGACTTTTGTCAAACCTCCTAATTAAGAGTAGAAACAAATTTAATTAGTAGCAACTATACATAGAAACTACCTATACTACTCTCAGCTCTCGAAAATCACGTTTTCTCCCTTTTGGGTCCTATTCGGCTCTTATAAGGCCTAGTTCAGGCCAATCGATAGAAAGTTTAACTTTTGTTTCAACTTCCTAAATAAGATTAAAAAATAACTTAACCAGTAGTAATTATGCATTGAAACTATGTAATACAACTTTTGACTCTTGAATACCTCGTTTTCTTCCTATTTGGGCCCCATTCGGCTCACATAACGCCAAGTTAGGCTAATCGGGGCTGAAAGTTTGATTTGGTCAAACTTCTCAATTAATACTCAAAATAAGGGTAATTAGTAGTAATTGTACATAGACACTTTGTAATACTACTCATGGCTCTTGAAAGCCAAGTTTTCTCGCCATTTGGACCCTATATGGCTCTTTTAAGCCAAGTTCAGTCCAATGAGGGCTGAAGGTTTGACTTTTGGCAAATATCTAAATTAAGACTACAAACAAGTAGTTGTAATTGAACAAAGAGACTATGTAATACCACTCACGGCACTTGAAAACCATGTTTTCTCCACGTTTAGGCCTAATTCGGCTATTATAAGGCCTATTTCAAGCCAATCGGGTTTGAAAGTTTGACTTTTGGTCAAACTTCTCAATTAAGACTTGAAATAAGTTTAATTAGTAGTAATTGTATCTCACAATGTAATCTACTTATGGCTCTTGAAAATCATGTTTTCTCCCCATTTGGGCCCTATTCGGCTCTTATAAAACTAGATTAAGACTTTAAAACTAGTTTAATAAGTCGTAATTTTACATATTATGTATTACTACTTTCAGCTCTTGAAAACCATATTTTCTTCCTGTTTTGGCCCTATTCGACTCTTATAAGGCCTAGACATGACAACCAGGGCCGAAAGGTTCACTTTTTGTCAAACTTCCCAAATACGACTTGAAAAAGGTTTAATTAGTAGGAATTATACATAAAAACTATGCAATACTACATTCAACTCTTGAAAACCTCATTTTTCTCCCATTTTGATCATATTCGGCTCTTATAAGGCCTAGTTCAAGCCAATCGAGCTGAAAGTTTGACATTTGATCAAACTTCCCAATAAGATTAGAAATAAGCTTAATCAGTAGTAATTGTACAAAGAAACTATGTATACCATTTACCTCCATTGAAAACCTTATTTTTTTCTCCCTATTTGAGCTCTATTCGGCTCTTATAAGGCCTAATTCAGGCCAATCGGGGCTGAAAGTTTGACTTTTGGTCAAACTCTCAATTTAGACTAGAAACAAGTTTAATTAGTAGTAATTGTACATATACGTAATACAACTCACGACTCTTGAAAACTAAGTTTTTTCTCTCTTTGGGCCCTATTTGGCTTTTTAATGCCTAGTTCAGGCTAATTAGGGCTGAAAGTTTGACAAAAAACCTAGTTCATGCCAATCTGGGCTGAAAGTTTGACTTTTAGTCAAACTTCTAAATTAAACTAGAAACAAGCTTAATTAGTAGTAATTGTACATAGAGATTATGTAATACTACTCTCAGATATTGAAAACCAAGTTTCTCCCTGTTTGGGCTCTATTCGACTCTTATTAGTCCTAGTTCAGGCTAATCGGTGATGAAAGTTTGACTTTGGTCAAACCTCTCAATTAGATTAGAAACAAGTTTAATTAGTAGTAATTTTGCATAAAACTTATGTAATACTACTCCCGGCTCTTGAAAACCTCGTTTCTCCTCGTTTGGGCCCATTGGCTCTTATAATGCCTAATTCAGGTCATTCGGTGCCGAAAGTTTGACTTTTGGTTAAACTTATCAATTAAGACCAGAAACAATGTTAATCAGTAGTAATTGTACATAGAAACTATGTAATACCACTTGCGTTCTTGAAAATCATGTTTTCTCCCCATTTGGGCCCTATTCGGCTTTTATAAAGCCTAGTTCAGGCTACATTAGCCTGAAAGTTTGACTTTTGGTGAAACTTCCTAATTAAGATTAGAAATAAGTTTAATTAGCAGTGATTGTACATAAACACTATGTAATACCACTGATGGCTCTTGAAAATCCTGTTTTCTCCCCGTTTGGGCCCTATTCGGCGCTTAATAAGGCCAAGTTCAGGCCAATAGGTGCTGAAAGTTTGACGTTTGGTCAAATTTCCAGATTAAGACTAAAAATTAGTTTAATAAGTAGTAATTACGCAAAGAAGCTATGTAATACTACTCCCAACTCTTGAAAACTATGTTTCTTCCCTGTTAGGAACTTATTCGGCTCTTATAAGGTCTAAATCAGGACAATCGAGGCTGAAAGTTTGACTTTTGGTTAAACTTTCCAATTAAGACTGGAAAAAAGTTTAATTAGCAGGAATTATGCTTTAAAACTATCTAATACTACTCATACCTCTTGAAAACCTTATTTTCTTCCTATTTTGGCCCTATTCGGCTCTTATAAGGCCTAGTTCAAGCCAATCGGGGATGAAAGTTTAACTTTTGGTCAAACTTCATAATTAAGACTAGAAAAAGTTTAATTAGTAGTTATTATGCATAGAAATTTTGTAATAGTACTCCCGACTCTTGAAAACCCCATTTTTTTCTCTTAATTTGGGCCTTTTTCGGCTCTTATAAGGCCTAGAGTCAGGCCGAGTGGGGCTGAGAGTTTGACATTTGGTCAAACTTCTCAATTAAAACTAGAAACAAGTTAATCAGTAGTAATTGTATATAGAATATATGTAATACCACTGACGGCATTTAGAAAACATGTTTTCTCCCCATTTGGGCCCAATTCGGCTCTTATAAGGCTTAGTTCAGGCAAATCGAGCCTAAAGTTTTGACTTTTTGTCAAACTTCAAAATTAAGATTAGAAATAAGTTTAATTAATTGTAATTATATATAGAAACTATGTAATACAACTCACGACTATTGAAAATCATGTTTTCTCCCCGTTTGGGCCCTATTCGGCTCTTATAAGTCCAACTTTCAGGCCAATTAGGGCTGAAAGTTTGACTTTTGGTCAAATTTTCTAATTAAGACTGGAAAAAAGTTTAATTAGCAGTAATTATTCATAAAAATTATGTAATACTGCTCTCGGTTCTTGAAAATCTTGTTTTTCTCCCATTTGGGCCCTATGCGGCTTTAATAAGGCATAGTTCAAGCCAATCAGGCCGAAAGTTTTGACTTTTTAATAAACTTCTAAATTAAGACTAGAATAAGGTTAATTAGTAGTACTTGTACATAGAATATAATACCACTCAGGCTCTTGAAAACTATGTTTTCTCCCCGTTTGGGGCCAATTCGGGTCTTATTAGGCCTAGTTCAGACCAATCGGGCCCGAAATTTGACTTTTGGTTAAACTTCACAATTAAGACTAGAAAAAAGTTTAATTAGTAGTAATTGTAAATACACACTATGCAATATCACTCACGGCTCTTAAAAATCATGTTTTCTCCAAGTTTGGGCGTTATTCGGCTCAAATAAGGCCAAGTTTAAGTCAATCGGGGCTGAAAATTTGACATTTGGTCAAACATCCAGATTAAGACTAAAAACTAGTTTAATAAGTAATAATTATGCATATAAACTCTGTAATACTTCTCCCAGCTGTTGAAAATCACTTTTTCTCCCCGTTTGAGCCTATTCAGCTCTTATAAGGCCTAACTCTGGATAATCAGGGCTGAAAGTTTGACATTTAGTCAAACTTCCCCCGTAAGACTAGAAAAAAGGTTAATCAGTAGAAATTATAAATAGAAATAATGTAAACCATTCACGGCTATTGAAACCTTGCTTTCTCCCAATTTGGGCCATATTCAGCTCTTATAAGGCCTAGTTCAGGCCAATCAGGGCTGAAAGTTCGCATTTTGGTCAAACTTCTCAATTAAGTCTTGAAACATATTTAATTAGGACTAGAAAAAAGTTTATTTCATAGTAATTATACATGGAAACTGTATAATACTTCTCCCGGCTTTTGAAAACCGCATTTTCCTCCATGTTTAGGCCCAATTCGGCTCTCATAAAGCCTAGTTCAGGCCAATCGGGGCTGAAATTTTGATTTTTCATCAAACTTTCCAATTAAGACTAGAAACAAGTTTAATTAGTAGTAATTGTACATAGATGCTATGTAATACCACTCACGGCTCTTAAAAACCAAGTTTCCTCCCCGTTTGGGCTCAATTTGGCTCTTTTAAGACCTAGTTCAGGCCAATCATTATTAAAGTTTGACTTTTACTCAAACTTCTAAATTAAGACTAGAAATAAGTTTAATTTATAGTAATTGTACATAGAGACTATTTAATACTATTCCCGACTTTTGAAAACTATGTTTTGTCCCCATTTGAGCCCTATTCGGCTCTTTTTAGGCCTAGTTTAGGTCAATCGGGGTTGAAAGTTTGACTTTTAGTCAAATTTCCCAAATATGACTAGAAACAATTTTAATTAGTAGTAATTATGCATAAAAACTATGTAATACTTCTCCCGGCTCTTGAAAACCTTATTTTCACCCGACTTGGGCCTTATTCGGCCTAAGTTAGGCCAATCGGGGTTGAAAGTTTGACTATTGGTCAAACTTCTTAATTAAGACAAGAAACAGGGTTAATCAGTAGTAATTGTATATAGAAACTATGTAATACCACTCACGACTCTTGAAAATCATGCTTTCTCTCCGTTTTGGGCTCTTTTCAGCTCTTATAAGGCCTAGTTCAAGAAAAAAAAAAGGATAGAAAGTTGGACTTTCGGTCAAACTTCTCAGTTAAAACTAGAAACAAGGTTAACAGTAGTAGTTGTACAAAGAAACTATGTAATACCACTCACGGCTCTTGAAACCGTGTTTTCTTATCGTTTGGGCCATTTTCGGCTCTTATAAGGCCTGGTTCAAGCCAATCGGGTCTGAAAGTTTGAGTTTTGGTCAAACTTCCAATTAAGACTAGAAATCATTTTAATTAGTAATAATTATGCATAAACACTATGTAATACCACTCATGGCTCTTGAAAATCATGTTGTAACCCGTTTGGGACTTATTTGGCTCTTATAGACCAAGTTCAGGCCAATCGAGGCTGAAAGTTTGATATTTGGTCAAACTTCTGGATTAAGTCTAAAAACTAGTTTAATAAGAAGTAATTATATATAAAACTATGTAATACGACTCTCGGCTCTTGAAAACTATGTTTTCACCATGTTTGGGCCCATTCGGCTCTAATAAGGCCTCGATTAGGACAATCGGGGCTGAAAGTTTGAATTTTTATCAAACTTCCCAATTAAAAGTTGAAACACGTTTAATTAGTAAGAATTATGCATAAAAACTATGTAATATATTTCTCCCAGCTCTTGAAAACCTCATTTTCTCCCGTTTTGGCCCTATTATTCTCTTATAAGGCCTAGTTCAGGCCAATCGGGGATGAAAGTTGACATTTGGTCAAACTTCCAAATTATGACTAGAAACAAGGGTAATCAGTAGTAATTTTACATCGAAACTATATATACCGTTTATGGCTATTGAAAACCTTATTTTTCTCCCTATTTGGCCCCTATTCGACTCTTATAAGGCCTATCAGACCAATCAGGGCTGAAAGTTTGATTTTTGGTCAAACTTTCTAATTAAGACTAAAAACAAGTTTAATTAGTAGTAGTTATACATAAAAACTACGTAATACTACTTTTGGCACTTTAAAACCATATTTTTCCCCGTTTGGGTGCTATTCGGCTCTTATAAAACCTGCGGCCAATTAGGACTGAAAGTTTGATTTTTGGTCAAACCTCCCGATTAAGGCTAGAAACAAGTTAATTAGCAGCAATTATAAATAGACACCGTGTAATACCACTCACGGCTCTTGAAAACCAAGTTTTATCCTTGTTTTGGCCCAATTCGGCTCTTGTAAGGCCTAGTTTAGGCAAACAGGGGCAGAAAGTTTGACTTTTGGTTAAACTTCTCAATTAAAATTAGAAACAAATTTCATTAGTAGTAATTGTACATATACACTATGTTATATCTCTCACTCTTGAAAATCATGTTTTCTCCCTATTTGGGCCCTTTTTGGCTCTTATAAGGTCATGGTCAACTTTCAGATTAAGACAAAAAATTAGTTTAATAATTAGTAATTAATATGTAGAAACTAAATAATACTACTTCTACCACTTAAAAAGCATGTTTTCTCCACATCTTGGCCCAACTCAGCTCTTATCAGGCCTAGTTCAGGCCAATCGGGGCTGAAAATTTAACTTTTAGTCAAACTTCTCAATTAAAACTAGAAACATTGTTAATCAGTAGTAATTATAGATAGAAACTATGTAATACCGCTTAAGGCTATTGAAAACCATGTTTTCTCCCCGTTTGGGCCATATTCGGCTCTTAATAAGGCCTAATTCAGGCCAATTGGGCCTAAAGGTTTGATTTTTGGTCAACCTTTCCAACTAAGATTAGAAACAAGTTTAATTACTAGTAATTGTATATAAACACAATGTAATACCACTCATGGCTCTTGTTCATCATATTTTCTCCCATTTGGGCCCTATTCGGATCTTATATAAGGCCAAGTTCAGGCCAATCGGGGCTGAAAGTTTGACGTTTGGTCGAACTTTCAGATTAAGACTAATATCTAGTTTAATAAGTAGTAATTATACATAGAAACTATGTAATACTACTCTCGGCTCTTGAAAATCATATTTTCTCGCTGTTTGGGCCCTATCGCTCTCTTATAAGGCCTAGTCGGGAATACCGGGGCTGAAAGTTTGATTTTGACCTAACTTCCCATTTAGACTTGAAATAGGTTTACTTAGTAGGAATTACTTAAAAAACCCACATAATACTACTTCCGACTCTTAAAACCCTCGTTTTCTCCCCGTTTTGGCCATATTCGGCTCTTTAAAGGCCTAGTTCAGGCCAATCAGAACTGAAAGTTTGACATTTAGTTAAACTTTCAAATTAAGATTAGAAACAAGGTTAATAAATAGTAATTGTGCATAGAAACTATGTATACCATCTTGACTATTAAAAACCTTGTTTTCTCCCGATTTGTGCCCTATTCGGCTTGTATAATGACTAGTTCAGGTAAATCGGGTCTGAAAACTTGACTTTTGGTAAAACTACCCAAATTAGACTAGAAAAAGTTTAATTAGCAGTAGTTGTATATAGAAACTATGTAATCCAATCCCAGGCTCTTGAAAACCCTATTTTTTTCCTGGTTGCGCCTTATTTGGCTTTTAGAAGGTCTCATTCTAAGCCAATCGGGCCTGAAAGTTTGTTTTTAGGTCAACTTCCAAATTAAGACAAGAAACGAGTTTAATTAGTAGTAGTTATACATAGAAACTATGTAATACTACTCCCAGCTCTTGAAAATCACATTTTCTCCCTGTTTGAACCCTATTTAGCTCTTATTAGGCTTAGTTCAGGCCAATCGGGGCTAAAAATTTGAATTTGGTCAAAATTCCCAATTAAGACTGTAGACAAGTTTAATTAGTGGTAAGTCTACTACTAATTCTGCATAAAAACTATGTAACACTACTCTCGGCTCTTGAAAATCTCGTTTTTCTTCCCGTATAGGCCTTATGCGGGCCTAGTTAGGCCAATCAGGGCTGAAAGTTTGACTTTTGCTCAAACCTCTCAATTAAGACTAGAAACACGGTTAATTTGTTGTAATTGTACATAAACACTATGTAATACTACTCATGACTCTTAAAAACCAAGTTTTCTCCCTATTTGGTCCTTATTTGGCTCTATTAAGCCCCAGTTCAGAATAATTATGACTGAAAGTTTGACTTTTGATCAAACTTCTAAATTAAGACTAGAAACAAGTTTAATTAGCAGTAATCGTACATAGAGACTATGTAATACCACTCATGACTCTGTTTAGGCCCTATTCAACCCTTATAAGGCCTAATTCAGGCCAATCAGGCCTTAAAGTTTGACATCAAACTTCCCAATTAAGAGTAGAAGCAAATTTAATTAGAAATAATTATATAAAGAAATTATCAAATACTAGTCTCGGCTCTTGAAAGCTACATTTTCTCCTCTTTGTGCCCTACTTAGCTGGCTTTAGGCCTAATTCAGGTGAATTAAGGCTGAAAGTTTAATTTTTATTTCAACTATCTAAATAAGACTAGAAACAACTTTAATTAGTAGTAATTATACATTGAAATAATGTAACGCCACTCCGACTCTTGAAAACCTCATTTTCTCACCGTTTGGGCCCAATTCGGCTCTCATAAGGCCAAGTTATGCTAATCGGGGCTGAAAGTTTGACTTTTGGTCAAACTTCTCAATTAAGACTCGAAATAAGGTTAATTAGTAGTAGATGTACATAACACTATGTAATACTACTCACGGCTCATGAAAACAAAGTTTTCTCCCCATTTGGGCTCTGTTTGGCTCTTTTAAGGCCAAGTTCAGGCCAATCGGGGCTGAATATTTGACTTTTTTTGAAACTTCTAAATTAAGACTAGAAACTAGTTTAATTAGTAGTAATTGTATATAAAGACAATGAAATACCACTTATAGCTCTTAAAATCCATGTTTTCTCCCTTTTTGGGCTCTATTCGGCTCCTATGAATAGTTTAGGCCAATGAAAAGCTCGACTTTTGTTCAAACTTCTCATTTAAAATTAGAAACAAGTTTCGTCAGTAGCAATTGTACTTAAAAATTATGTAGTATAAGCTCGACTCTTGAAAACTATAAGGCCTATTCAGCTCTTATAAGGCCTAACTCTGGATAATCAGGGCTGAAAGTTTGACATTTAGTCAAACTTCCCCCGTAAGACTAGAAAAAAGGTTAATCAGTAGAAATTATAAATAGAAATAATGTAAACCATTCACGGCTATTGAAACCTTGCTTTCTCCCAATTTGGGCCATATTCAGCTCTTATAAGGCCTAATTCAGGCCAATCAGGGCTGAAAGTTCGCATTTTGGTCAAACTTCTCAATTAAGTCTTGAAACATATTTAATTAAGACTAGAAAAAAGTTTATTTCATTGTAATTATACATGGAAACTGTATAATACTTCTCCCGGCTTTTGAAAACCGCATTTTCCTCCATGTTTAGGCCCAATTCGGCTCTCATAAAGCCTAGTTCAGGCCAATCGGGGCTGAAATTTTGATTTTTCATCAAACTTTCCAATTAAGACTAGAAACAAGTTTAATTAGTAGTAATTGTACATAGATTCTATGTAATACCACTCACGGCTCTTAAAAACCAAGTTTCCTCCCCGTTTGGGCTCAATTTGGCTCTTTTAAGACCTAGTTCAGGCCAATCATTATTTAAAGTTTGACTTTTACTCAAACTTCTAAATTAAGACTAGAAATAAGTTTAATTTATAGTAATTGTACATAGAGACTATTTAATACTATTCCCGACTTTTGAAAACTATGTTTTGTCCCCATTTGAGCCCTATTCGGCTCTTTTTAGGCCTAGTTTAGGTCAATCGGGGTTGAAAGTTTGACTTTTAGTCAAATTTCCCAAATATGACTAGAAACAATTTTAATTAGTAGTAATTATGCATAAAAACTATGTAATACTTCTCCCGGCTCTTGAAAACCTTATTTTCACCCGATTTGGGCCTTATTCGGCCTAAGTTAGACCAATCGGGGTTGAAAGTTTGACTATTGGTCAAACTCCTTAATTAAGACAAGAAACAAGGTTAATCAGTAATAATTGTACATAGAAACTATGTAATACCACTCACGAATCTTGAAAATCATGCTTTCTCTCCGTTTTGGGCTCTTTCAGCTCTTATAAGGCCTAATTCAAGAAAAAAAAAAGGATAGAAAGTTGGACTTTCGGTCAAACTTCTCAGTTATAACTAGAAACAAGGTTAACAGTAGTAGTTGTACAAAGAAACTATGTAATACCACTCACGGCTCTTGAAACCGTGTTTTCTTATCGTTTGGGCCATTTTCGGCTCTTATAAGGCCTGGTTCAAGCCAATCGGGTCTGAAAGTTTGAGTTTTGGTCAAACTTTCCAATTAAGACTAGAAATCATTTTAATTAGTAATAATTATGCATAAACACTATGTAATACCACTCATGACTCTTGAAAATCATGTTGTAACCCCGTTTGGGACTTATTTGGCTCTTATAGACCAAGTTCAGGCCAATCGAGGCTGAAAGTTTGATATTTGGTCAAACTTCTGGATTAAGTCTAAAAACTAGTTTAATAAGAAGTAATTATATATAAAACTATGTACTACGACTCTCGGCTCTTGAAAACTATGTTTTCACCATGTTTGGGCCCATTCGGCTCTAATAAGGCCTCGATTAGGACAATCGGGGCTGAAAGTTTGAATTTTTATCAAACTTCCCAATTAAAAGTTGAAACACGTTTAATTAGTAAGAATTATGCATAAAAACTATGTAATATATTTCTCCCAGCTCTTGAAAACCTCATTTTCTCCCGTTTTGGCCCTATTATTCTCTTATAAGGCCTAGTTCAGGCCAATCGGGGATGAAAGTTGACATTTGGTCAAACTTCCAAATTATGACTAGAAACAAGGGTAATCAGTAGTAATTTTACATCGAAACTATATATACCGTTTATGGCTATTGAAAACCTTATTTTTCTCCCGATTTGGCCCCTATTCGACTCTTATAAGGCCTACTCAGACCAATCAGGGCTGAAAGTTTGATTTTTGGTCAAACTTTCTAATTAAGACTAAAAACAAGTTTAATTAGTAGTAGTTATACATAAAAACTACGTAATACTACTTTGGCACTTTAAAACCATATTTTTCCCCGTTTGGGTGCTATTCGGCTCTTATAAAACCTGCGGCCAATTAGGACTGAAAGTTTGATTTTTGGTCAAACCTCCCGATTAAGGCTAGAAACAAGTTAATTAGCAGCAATTATAAATAGACACCGTGTAATACCACTCACGGCTCTTGAAAACCAAGTTTTATCCTTGTTTTGGCCCAATTCGGCTCTTGTAAGGCCTAGTTTAGGCAAACAGGGGCAGAAAGTTTGACTTTTGGTTAAACTTCTCAATTAAAATTAGAAACAAATTTCATTAGTAGTAATTGTACATATACACTATGTTATATCTCTCACTCTTGAAAATCATGTTTTCTCCCTATTTGGGCCCTTTTTGGCTCTTATAAGGTCATGGTCAACTTTCAGATTAAGACAAAAAATTAGTTTAATAATTAGTAATTAATATGTAGAAACTAAATAATACTACTTCTACCACTTAAAAAGCATGTTTTCTCCACATCTTGGCCCAACTCAGCTCTTATCAGGCCTAGTTCAGGCCAATCGGGGCTGAAAATTTAACTTTTAGTCAAACTTCTCAATTAAAACTAGAAACATTGTTAATCAGTAGTAATTATAGATAGAAACTATGTAATACCGCTTAAGGCTATTGAAAACCATGTTTTCTCCCCGTTTGGGCCATATTCGGCTCTTAATAAGGCCTAATTCAGGCCAATTGGGCCTAAAGGTTTGATTTTTGGTCAACCTTTCCAACTAAGATTAGAAACAAGTTTAATTACTAGTAATTGTATATAAAACACAATGTAATACCACTCATGGCTCTTGTTCATCATATTTTCTCCCCATTTGGGCCCTATTCGGATCTTATATAAGGCCAAGTTCAGGCCAATCGGGGCTGAAAGTTTGACGTTTGGTCGAACTTTCAGATTAAGACTAATATCTAGTTTAATAAGTAGTAATTATACATAGAAACTATGTAATACTACTCTCGGCTCTTGAAAATCATATTTTCTCGCTGTTTGGGCCCTATCGCTCTCTTATAAGGCCTAGTCGGGAATACCGGGGCTGAAAGTTTGATTTTGACCTAACTTCCCAATTTAGACTTGAAATAGTTTACTTAGTAGGAATTACTTAAAAAAACCCACATAATACTACTTCCGACTCTTAAAACCTCGTTTTCTCCCCGTTTTGGCCATATTCGGCTCTTTAAAGGCTAGTTCAGGCCAATCAGAACTGAAAGTTTGACATTTAGTTAAACTTTCAAATTAAGATTAGAAACAAGGTTAATAAATAGTAATTGTGCATAGAAACTATGTATACCATCTTGACTATTAAAAACCTTGTTTTCTCCCGATTTGTGCCCTATTCGGCTTGTATAATGACTAGTTCAGGTAAATCGGGGCTGAAAGCTTGACTTTGGTAAAACTACCCAAATTAGACTAGAAAAAGTTTAATTAGCAGTAGTTGTATATAGAAACTATGTAATCCAATCCCAGGCTCTTGAAAACCCTATTTTTTTCCTGGTTGCGCCTTATTTGGCTTTTAGAAGGTCTCATCTAAGCCAATCGGGCCTGAAAGTTTGTTTTTAGGTCAACTTCCAAATTAAGACAAGAAAGAAAGTTTAATTAGTAGTAGTTATACATAGAAACTATGTAATACTACTCCCAGCTCTTGAAAATCACATTTTCTCCCTGTTTGAACCCTATTTAGCTCTTATTAGGCTTAGTTCAGGCCAATCGGGGCTAAAAATTTGAATTTGGTCAAAATTCCCAATTAAGACTGTAGACAAGTTTAATTAGTGGTAAGTCTACTACTAATTCTGCATAAAAACTATGTAACACTACTCTCGGCTCTTGAAAATCTCGTTTTTCTTCCCGTATAGGCCTTATGCGGGCCTAGTTAGGCCAATCAGGGCTGAAAGTTTGACTTTTGCTCAAACCTCTCAATTAAGACTAGAAACACGGTTAATTTGTTGTAATTGTACATAAACACTATGTAATACTACTCATGACTCTTAAAAACCAAGTTTTCTCCCTATTTGTCCTTATTTGGCTCTATTAAGCCCCAGTTCAGAATAATTATGACTGAAAGTTTGACTTTTGATCAAACTTCTAAATTAAGACTAGAAACAAGTTTAATTAGCAGTAATCGTACATAGAGACTATGTAATACCACTCATGACTCTGTTTAGGCCCTATTCAACCCTTATAAGCCTAATTCAGGCCAATCAGGCCTTAAAGTTTGACATCAAACTTCCCAATTAAGAGTAGAAGCAAATTTAATTAGAAATAATTATATAAAGAAATTATCAAATACTAGTCTCGGCTCTTGAAAGCTACATTTTCCCTCTTTGTGCCCTACTTAGCTGGCTTTAGGCCTAATTCAGGTGAATTAAGGCTGAAAGTTTAATTTTTATTTCAACTATCTAAATAAGACTAGAAACAACTTTAATTAGTAGTAATTATACATTGAAATAATGTAACGCCACTCCGACTCTTGAAAACCTCATTTCTCACCGTTTTGGCCCAATTCGGCTCTCATAAGGCCAAGTTATGCTAATCGGGCTGAAAGTTTGACTTTTGGTCAAACTTCTCAATTAAGACTCGAAATAAGGTTAATTAGTAGTAGATGTACATAACACTATGTAATACTACTCACGGCTCATGAAAACAAAGTTTTCTCCCCATTTGGGCTCTGTTTGGCTCTTTTAAGGCCAAGTTCAGGCCAATCGGGGCTGAATATTTGACTTTTTTTGAAACTTCTAAATTAAGACTAGAAACTAGTTTAATTAGTAGTAATTGTATATAAAGACAATGAAATACCACTTATAGCTCTTAAAATCCATGTTTTCTCCCTTTTTGGGCCTATTCGGCTCCTATGAATAGTTTAGGCCAATGAAAAGCTTGACTTTTGTTCAAACTTCTCATTTAAAATAGAAACAAGTTTCGTCAGTAGCAATTGTACTTAAAAATTATGTAGTATAAGCTCGACTCTTGAAAACTATAAGGCCTATTCAGCTCTTATAAGGCCTAACTCTGGATAATCAGGGCTGAAAGTTTGACATTTAGTCAAACTTCCCCCGTAAGACTAGAAAAAAGGTTAATCAGTAGAAATTATAAATAGAAATAATGTAAACCATTCACGGCTATTGAAACCTTGCTTTCTCCCAATTTGGGCCATATTCAGCTCTTATAAGGCCTAATTCAGGCCAATCAGGGCTGAAAGTTCGCATTTTGGTCAAACTTCTCAATTAAGTCTTGAAACATATTTAATTAAGACTAGAAAAAAGTTTATTTCATTGTAATTATACATGGAAACTGTATAATACTTCTCCCGGCTTTGAAAACCGCATTTTCCTCCATGTTTAGGCCCAATTCGGCTCTCATAAAGCCTAGTTCAGGCCAATCGGGGCTGAAATTTTGATTTTTCATCAAACTTTCCAATTAGACTAGAAACAAGTTTAATTAGTAGTAATTGTACATAGATTCTATGTAATACCACTCACGGCTCTTAAAAACCAAGTTTCCTCCCCGTTTGGGCTCAATTTGGCTCTTTTTAAGACCTAGTTCAGGCAATCATTATTTAAAGTTTGACTTTTACTCAAACTTCTAAATTAAGACTAGAAATAAGTTTAATTTATAGTAATTGTACATAGAGACTATTAATACTATTCCCGACTTTTGAAAACTATGTTTTTGTCCCATTTGAGCCCTATTCGGCTCTTTTTAGGCCTAGTTTAGGTCAATCGGGGTTGAAAGTTTGACTTTTAGTCAAATTTCCCAAATATGACTAGAAACAATTTTAATTAGTAGTAATTATGCATAAAAACTATGTAATACTTCTCCCGGCTCTTGAAAACCTTATTTTCACCCGATTTGGGCCTTATTCGGCCTAAGTTAGACCAATCGGGGTTGAAAGTTTGACTATTGGTCAACTCCTTAATTAAGACAAACAAGGTTAATCAGTAATAATTGTACATAGAAACTATGTAATACCACTCACGATCTTGAAAATCATGCTTTCTCTCCGTTTTGGGCTCTTTTCAGCTCTTATAAGGCCTAATTCAAGAAAAAAAAAAAGGATAGAAAGTTGGACTTTCGGTCAAACTTCTCAGTTATAACTAGAAACAAGGTTAACAGTAGTAGTTGTACAAAGAAACTATGTAATACCACTCACGGCTCTTGAAACCGTGTTTTCTTATCGTTTGGGCCATTTTCGGCTCTTATAAGGCCTGGTTCAAGCCAATCGGGTCTGAAAGTTTGAGTTTTGGTCAAACTTTCCAATTAAGACTAGAAATCATTTTAATTAGTAATAATTATGCATAAACACTATGTAATACCACTCATGACTCTTGAAAATCATGTTGTAACCCCGTTTGGGACTTATTTGGCTCTTATAGACAAGTTCAGGCCAATCGAGGCTGAAAGTTTGATATTTGGTCAAACTTCTGGATTAAGTCTAAAAACTAGTTTAATAAGAAGTAATTATATATAAAAACTATGTACTACGACTCTCGGCTCTTGAAAACTATGTTTTCACCATGTTTGGGCCCATTCGGCTCTAATAAGGCCTCGATTAGGACAATCGGGGCTGAAAGTTTGAATTTTTATCAAACTTCCCAATTAAAAGTTGAAACACGTTTAATTAGTAAGAATTATGCATAAAAACTATGTAATATATTTCTCCCAGCTCTTGAAAACCTCATTTTCTCCCGTTTTGGCCCTATTATTCTCTTATAAGGCCTAGTTCAGGCCAATCGGGGATGAAAGTTGACATTTGGTCAAACTTCCAATTATGACTAGAAACAAGGGTAATCAGTAGTAATTTTACATCGAAACTATATATACCGTTTATGGCTATTGAAAACCTTATTTTTCTCCCGATTTGGCCCCTATTCGACTCTTATAAGGCCTACTCAGACCAATCAGGGCTGAAAGTTTGATTTTTGGTCAAACTTTCTAATTAAGACTAAAAACAAGTTTAATTAGTAGTAGTTATACATAAAAACTACGTAATACTACTTTTGGCACTTTAAAACCATATTTTTCCCCGTTTGGGTGCTATTCGGCTCTTATAAAACCTGCGGCCAATTAGGACTGAAAGTTTGATTTTTGGTCAAACCTCCCGATTAAGGCTAGAAACAAGTTAATTAGCAGCAATTATAAATAGACACCGTGTAATACCACTCACGGCTCTTGAAAACCAAGTTTTATCCTTGTTTTGGCCCAATTCGGCTCTTGTAAGGCCTAGTTTAGGCAAACAGGGGCAGAAAGTTTGACTTTTGGTTAAACTTCTCAATTAAAATTAGAAACAAATTTCATTAGTAGTAATTGTACATATACACTATGTTATACCTCTCACTCTTGAAAATCATGTTTTCTCCCTATTTGGGCCCTTTTTGGCTCTTATAAGGTCATGGTCAACTTTCAGATTAAGACAAAAAATTAGTTTAATAATTAGTAATTAATATGTTAAACTAAATAATACTACTTCTACCACTTAAAAAGCATGTTTTCTCCACATCTTGGCCCAACTCAGCTCTTATCAGGCCTAGTTCAGGCCAATCGGGGCTGAAAATTTAACTTTTAGTCAAACTTCTCAATTAAAACTAGAAACATTGTTAATCAGTAGTATTATAGATAGAAACTATGTAATACCGCTTAAGGCTATTGAAAACCATGTTTTCTCCCCGTTTGGGCCATATTCGGCTCTTAATAAGGCCTAATTCAGGCCAATTGGGCCTAAAGGTTTGATTTTTGGTCAACCTTTCCAACTAAGATTAGAAACAAGTTTAATTACTAGTAATTGTATATAAACACAATGTAATACCACTCATGGCTCTTGTTCATCATATTTTCTCCCCATTTGGGCCCTATTCGGATCTTATATAAGGCCAAGTTCAGGCCAATCGGGGCTGAAAGTTTGACGTTTGGTCGAACTTTCAGATTAAGACTAATATCTAGTTTAATAAGTAGTAATTATACATAGAAACTATGTAATACTACTCTCGGCTCTTGAAAATCATATTTTCTCGCTGTTTGGGCCTATCGCTCTCTTATAAGGCCTAGTCGGGAATACCGGGGCTGAAAGTTTGATTTTTGACCTAACTTCCCATTTAGACTTGAAATAGGTTTACTTAGTAGGAATTACTTAAAAAACCCACATAATACTACTTCTGACTCTTAAAAACCTCGTTTTCTCCCTGTTTTGGCCATATTCGGCTCTTTAAAGGCCTAGTTCAGGCAATCAGAACTGAAAGTTTGACATTTAGTTAAACTTTCAAATTAAGATTAGAAACAAGGTTAATAAATAGTAATTGTGCATAGAAACTATGTATACCATCTTGACTATTAAAAACCTTGTTTTCTCCCGATTTGTGCCCTATTCGCTTGTATAATGACTAGTTCAGGTAAATCGGGGCTGAAAGCTTGACTTTTGGTAAAACTACCCAAATCAGACTAGAAAAAGTTTAATTAGCAGTAGTTGTATATAGAAACTATGTAATCCAATCCCAGGCTCTTGAAAACCCTATTTTTTTCCTGGTTGCGCCTTATTTGGCTTTTAGAAGGTCTCATTCTAAGCAATCGGGCCTGAAAGTTTGTTTTTTGGTCTACTTCCAAATTAAGACAGAAACAAGTTTAATTAGTAATAGTTATACATAGAAACTATGTAATACTACTCCCAGCTCTTGAAAATCACATTTTCTCCCTGTTTGAACCCTATTTAGCTCTTATTAGGCTTAGTTTCAGGCCAATCGGGGCTAAAATTTGAATTTGGTCAAATTCCCATTAAGACTGTAGACAGTTTAATTAGTGGTAAGTCTACTACTAATTCTGCATAAAAACTATGTAACACTACTCTCGGCTCTTGAAAATCTCGTTTTTCTCCCCTATAGGCTTAATGCGGGCTAGTTAGGCCAATCAGGGCTGAAAGTTTGACTTTTGCTCAAACCTCTCAATTAGACTAGAAACACGGTTAATTTGTTGTAATTGTACATAAACACTATGTAATACTACTCATGACTCTTAAAAACCAAGTTTTCTCCCTATTTGGTCCTTATTTGGCTCTATTAAGCCCCAGTTCAGAATAATTATGACTGAAAGTTTGACTTTTGATCAAACTTCTAAATTAAGACTAGAAACAAGTTTAATTAGCAGTAATCGTACATAGAGACTATGTAATACCACTCATGACTCTGTTTAGGCCCTATTCAACCCTTATAAGGCCTAATTCAGGCCAATCAGGCCTGAAAGTTTGACATCAAACTTCCCAATTAAGAGTAGAAGCAAATTTAATTAGAAATAATTATATAAAGAAATATCAAATACTAGTCTCGGCTCTTGAAAGCTACATTTTCTCCTCTTTGTGCCATACTTAGCTGGCTTTAGGCCTAATTCAGGTGAATTAAGGCTGAAAGTTTAATTTTTATTTCAACTATCTAAATAAGACTAGAAACAACTTTAATTAGTAGTAATTATACATTGAAATAATGTAACGCCACTCCGACTCTTGAAAACTCATTTTCTCACCGTTTGGGCCCAATTCGGCTCTCATAAGCCAAGTTATGCTAATCGGGGCTGAAAGTTTGACTTTTGGTCAAACTTCTCAATTAAGACTCGAAATAAGGTTAATTAGTAGTAGATGTACATAACACTATGTAATACTACTCACAACTCATGAAAACAAAGTTTTCTCCCCATTTGGGCTCTGTTTGGCTCTTTTAAGGCCAAGTTCAGGCCAATCGGGGCTGAATATTTGACTTTTTTTCAAACTTCTAATTAAGACTAGAAACTAGTTTAATTAGTAGTAATTGTATATAAAGACAATGAATACCACTTATAGCTCTTAAAATCCATGTTTTCTCCCTTTTTGGGCCCTATTCGGCTCCTATGAATAGTTTAGGCCAATGAAAAGCTTGACTTTTGTTCAAACTTCTCATTTAAAATTAGAAACAAGTTTCGTCAGTAGCAATTGTACTTAAAAATTATGTAGTATAAGCTCGACTCTTGAAAACTATATTTCTCTCCGTTTGGGTCATATTCGGCTCTAATAAGGCCTAATTCAGGTCAGTTAGAGTTGAAAGTTTGACTTTTTGGCATATTCCTAATTAAAACTAGAAATAAAGTTACATAGTAGTAATTGTACATAAAACTATGTAACACTGCTCTCGATTTTAGAAAATCATGTTTTTCCTCAGTATCGGCTCTATTTGACTCTTATGAGGACTAGTTCAGGCCAATCAGGGTAAAAAGTTTGACTTTTGGTCAAACTGCATAATTAAGACTAGAACAAGTATAATTAGTTGTTTTTATGCATAAAAATTATGTAATAGTACTTACGGCTCTTGAAAACCTTAATTTCTCTCAATTTTGGGCCATATTCGGCTCTTATAAGGCCTAGTCAGGCCTAGCGGGGCTGAGAGTTTTGACATTTGGTCAAACTTCTCAATTAAAACTAGAAATAGGGTTAATCAGTATTAATTGTACATAGAATATATGTAATACCATTCACGGCTCTTAGAAAACATGTTTTCTCCCTTTGGGCTCAATTCAGCATAAGGCTTAGTTCAGGCTAATTGGGCCTAAAGTTTGACTTTTTATCAAACTTCAAAATTAAGATTAGAAATATGTTTAATTAGTTGTAATTATATATAGAAACTATGTAATACACTCACGACTCTTGAAAATCATGTTTCCTCCTCCCCGTTTGGGCCGTATTCGGCTCTTATAAGTCTAACTTTCAGGCCAATTAGGGCTAAAAGTTTGACTTTTGGTCAAATTTTTTAATTAAGACTAGAAAAAAGTTTAAGTAGTAATAATTATGCATAAAAATTATGTAATACTACTCTCGGTTCTTGGAAACCTTATTTTTCTCCCCATTGGGCCCTATTCGGATTAATAAGTCATAGTTCAGGCCAATCAGAGCTGAAAGTTTGACTTTTTAATAAACTTCAAATTAAGACTAGAAACAAGGTTAATTAGTAGTACTTGTACATAGAATATAATACCACTCACGGCTCTTGAAACCATGTTTTCTCCCCGTTTGGGGCCAATTCGGGTCTTATTAGGCCTAGTTCAGACCAATCGCGCCTGAAATTTGACTTTTCGTTAAACTTCACAATTAAGACTAGAAAAAGTTTAATTAGTAGTAATTATAAATACACACTATGCAATACCACTCATGGCTCTTAAAAATCGTGTTTTCTCCAGTTTGGGCGTTATTCGGCTCTAATAAGGCCAAGTTTAGGTCAATCAGGGTTGAAAATTTGATATTTGGTCAAACATCCAGGTTAAGACTAAAAACTAGTTTGATAAGTAGTAATTATGCATAGAAACTCTGTAATACTTCTCTCGGCTCTTGAAAATCATTTTTTCTCCCCGTTTGAGCCTATTCGGCTCTATAAGGCCTAGATCTGGACAATCAGGGCTAAAAGTTTGACATTGATCAAACTTCCCAAGTAAGACTAGAAAAAGGTTAAGCAGTAGAATTATAAATAGAAACAATGTACACCATTCACGGCTATTGAAACCTTGCCTTTTCCCAATTTGGGCCCTATTCGGCTCTTATAAGGCCTAATTCAGGCCAATCGGGTAAGACTTGAAAACAAGTTTAATAAGTAGTAATGTACATGGACACTATGCAATACCACTCATGGCTAAAATCAGTTTTCTCCCCGTTTGGGCCCTATTTGGCTCTTTTAAGGCCTAGTTCAGGCTAATCATGGTTGAAAGTTAAACTTTTGATCAAACTTCTAAATAGAGTAGAAATAATTTTAATTAGTAGTAATTATCTCTAGAAACTATGTAATACTACTTTCATCTATTAAAAACTATATTTTTCTCTCCATTGGGCCCTATTCCCACTTATTAGGCCTAGTTCAAGCCAATCGGGGCTGAAAGTTTTGACTTTTGGTCAAACTTTTAAATTAAGACTATAAATAAGTTTAATTAGTAGTAATTGTGCATAAAAACTATGTGAAACTACTCTTGACTATTCGGCTTGTATAATGACTAGCTCAGGCAAAATCGGGGGCTGAAAGCTTGACTTTTAGTGAAACTACCCAAATCAGACTTGAAAAAGTTTAATTAGCAGTAGTTGTATATAGAAACTATGTAATACAATCCCAGGCTCTTGAAAAAACTCTATTTTTTTCCTGCTTGCGCCTTATTTGGCTTTTAGAAGGTCTCGTCTGAGCCAATCGGGCCTGAAAGTTGTTTTTTTGGTCAACTTCCAAATTAAGATAAGAAACAAGTTTAATTAATAGTAGTTATACAT